>JASSUY010028618.1:36416-48193 GCA_032466535.1 Forpus xanthops | reverse complement strand
TGACCATAACTCTGCATATGGAGGAGAATAAAGATTACAATTGCCTCCAATGCATGTAATTATTTTTTTTTTCAATATTTATTATGTAACCACAAGGGTAAAGGCTCATCTGAGGAATATGCCCTGCCCCTTGTCTTTCCCTCCCAAGTGCCACCAATGCATTGAAGACACCAAGGGTGATCATCTAAGTGTTTGTAGCACCACTGACACTACTGTGCTGACAAGTCTGCCACATCAACAAGGAAACAGAAGAGCTCTAGTAGGCCTCATATGGCCTTGCCAGCCAAGCTTATGTGAAAAGGAAAGGGTTAAGTGAATGGCAACTGTAATGCTTATGGAAGGGACTCTGTGCCATGATTAAAGCCAAACTGCAACCTCAAAGTATAATGAGAGAGGGGAAAAGAAACCACATCCCAAAAATGCATAATTATATCCTTCACTGAATTCACAGGATCAATGGCATGGACAGAAAGTCCTACTGCATGGTGATTTCAGCTCAAGTGCTCAGGTGCATGACAGCATACCAAAGACACATGATAGAAGAAAAGAGAAAACCTAAGGAAAGAAACTCACCTCAGCTTTGTTCTGTTTCTCTTCATATTCACTCTGCTCCTTTTCCATACCAACCAGTTTAATCTTCAGGTCTGAAACTTTAGCCATAAGGTCTAATTTCTGAGTCTCTAGTGATGTTCGACTTAGCAACTCCTGAAATCAAAACAGAATATTTTCTCTGGTTATTTAATTGAACACTGACAGAATGCTATGTGATTTATTGACAGATCCATACTAAAGTCTCTACCCCATTGTTTAATGCTTTCAATACAAAAACAAAATGATTCTCTTAAAGTCACAATTGCTACTGCTTTACAATGGAAAAAAACACAGCAAGATAGCTCTGATACAAACATCTACTGCTGGCAGAAAAAGTACATGAAACAAAACAAGCAAACAAAAAAGGACTATTGGCAAATTCCTACTAATGCACATTTCCCTACCTCTCTTCACAGTATCTATACTTTGACCTGTTTGAACAGCGTGTTTCTCAGGTTCTGCAGCGGTTTTCATGTAAACATTCTCCCATATTAATGGCTATGCCACTGTGTCCTCTGCCATATTTCAATAAAACGTGTGGCAGAGTTAACCCCCTGGCAAGCCATGAAATCAGAAAACAGTACTAAGGCTAGGCAAACACAAACCTGCATAATGCCACATGACACGTTACAAAAGAACTGCGTATTTCCTAAAATACTCATCAGAAAAAGCTATGTTTTAGTATTACAATTAAACATTTTAGAACTTCTGACTATGCGTACTTTGATAAAGGATATTACAGAATAAGCACCCTAACCAAAATAAAGTACCAAAGAGAAGCAGCTATTCAGCAGTCATGCAGGTAGTACTTAGAAGTTTACACCATGTGGTACTTGGTAACTTCTGAAGACTACACTCTGTGGAGGGAACAGCAGTGAATAAAAAGTGTATCCCCAAACTGGAATCTAAAAGGCAATATCTAAACTGAGTTACAGTGTAAAGTAGAAATAATATGCCATGAGTTTTGCTTGTGTACCCTGAGCTTGTTTTTGAGGTTGCAAGGAGATGTGTACTTTGGACCCAGTGATATTACTGTGTTTGGAAAACATTCAGTAATCACCTTCCCTGCATCTTTCAAAACATCTCCCAAAATACAACAGAGTTTAATGTTAACACTTCTGTTGGCTTCCATTTTCAAAGAGTGGAAAAAAACCCCTCCAAACCATTCAGAACTTTAAGCCTTACTGGAAAATCAATACTTAAAGTGCCTAAATAATATTTTAAAAAGAACATTGGTTTCTAAATGGTTAAAAAATTTGTGCTAATTCATAACTCACATTAGCGTTTTCATCATGTGAAACACACTGAGGAATCAGAGCAGATTCTGCTTGAATTACATAGAAGTGACTTAACCAAAGTTGCCATAGCTATTCTGGATCTATGCTGATGTTACTGAGTGATCAAAACTGCCCTGTCCGTCACCCTTTTCTTGTGTCTTCCTCTCCCATAAGCTGCACAGTATGTTGTAGACCATATCCTGGAGCCACAGAACCCACAAAGGTTATTTAAAAAATTATACAGTTAAAGTATATTTGGAACCTAAATCTACTCTACAAGTAAATTGTTTTAGTCTGGTGGGGAATACTGCCCACATTAAAAATAGTACCGAATTTGCATCTGCATTGCAACACCAATTATTAAGCCACCCACTATTCCCAGTGCCATGGCCATTCCTGCTGACATTGACAATGATATTTGTGTATGGGTGGGAAAATAAACAGAAACATAGTCTCATGATTCAGTTGGATTTTTTTTTCCTCTAAATGAAATAAATCAAGCACTGACCAGGAAAAGACAGTGCACTGCCTTTTTTACTGAGAAACTCTCAGAGGCAGTTACCTAATGAAATCTATGTAGTAGTTGCTTTCTACAAAGGTGAGTACAAATTACAATTCTAATTACAAGTAATTCCTCTGTCTTCCAAAAAGATGCTAATCTGTGTAAGTGCCATAGCAGCACATTCCAATGCAGACTGGAACAGGCTCTGTACAGCTGTGAACATATCAGACTTCTGAAAATAAAGACATAGCTATAAATGAGAACTTTGACACGAAATAAGGCCACTGAGCACCAAAAACGTTGTCAGGGTGAGATGACCTTGGCCCTAGTCACATACTATTCACTGTTGAAAGGAAATATCATTTAGAAGTTGGTGTTTTTTGACACTGACATGGCATTCCATGATACAACAGGAAGATTTCTGAATAAGGCAAGGAGACATGGCATTCCTCTAGAGATTAACGAAAGATCTGCCTTTTGAGCTCACCATCTGGCATTACTCCTTATTTTTTCTATAGACCTTCAACTTACATTTAGTTATGCAATAGAGACTAATACCTCACTCCTCATGCTGAGTTTAGTAGCTCCATGTGAACACCAGAGCTACCTGATATAAGTGAGCATTAAGGCAGCTGATGCTTGGGGTTCTTTCCAATCAACTCAAACAAAATTTTGCAGTTTGCTCTGAAGATGGAGAACCAGATACCCAGCCAGTGTGAACTGGCATAAAACTCTTGCCTTAAAATAGACAAAATAGCTAACTATCCCTAGTTTGTTTTCAGTGGAGCTACACTGATTTAAAACAGCTGACAATTTCTCTTGCATCTAGAGAGTCTAACTTCTGCTTTGAAAGAAAGTGCAGTTTAAAGTAAACGTCCCCTCTTGAAATGGTAACATCTGGAAGCAATTATTTTCATCTTCAAGCAGATGCTCACAGTGAACAGCTCATTAAGAATGTGACCCATTTTGTTACAGAGAAATTATGGTGTATTTCAGTGGTATGATACAATTTGAATTCAGCCAGAGTAAATATGCAATTGTAAGAGAAGAAAATACAAATTTATGTTATTGGTTTTAAAGCAAAAATGATACTATAAGGCAGGCAAAATGGTAATTTGGGCTGAAGCAGCCTTAGGAGGATCTTAATGAGCTGAAATACAGAACAGAAATAGAACATATCCCAGAGAACTTTATTTATAAAACAAGATACTTGGTTTTAATTTAATATGTGCTATAAGTATAATTTCATGACTCAAAATTCTCTTTTCAAAACTTAACTTTTAAATTTAAAAATCAAGGGGAAAACCTATTTTCAAGTAGAATAATTACAAAGATGAGTCATGCAGAAGCTACAATATGCATGTGCCAGACAGATCAATCAATAGCAAACCATTTCCAAACACAACTGTATTTTTAAAACCTACACTGTCTACTTTTAAAGTATTTAATCATGTTTTTCAATATTCCAAATGAAACTGAGGCGTATGCTGTATATATATAACTCACACATTGTGTTGGAAATTGTCTTGGAAATACACAACTCTTATAAAAAAGACATGACAGAAAATAGCTTCGAAAGAAGTCACTATGCTTTTCTAGGCTGTCAGCTGCAAGCACAGAAAATTCCAGGATATTTAGCACTCCACAAAACAGAAGGAACAATCATGCCATACACTGATTGAGAAAACATAAGTAAGATTTTAGTCAAGTGGGAGGAAAAAAAACCAAAGATCCCACTTTGCACTTGTGCACTGTGAAAAATACAACACGGAAAAATTTCATACTTTTCATCCTTATTAAAATCAAAAAAAAAAAAAAAGGAGACAGAAAGATTGACCGTGCTACCTATCTGGTAAGCAAAATTCACCAAGAGCCACTGCTAATGAGGACTGCCCATTGCAAGTCCTGTGTGTCAGCTGTGGTAGAAGTAAGATATTTGCTTAACTGAAAACACAGCTGAAAGCAATGTACATGTGTAATCGCCGTGAAATGGTGCAAGTTAGGAGCAGAGAGTAAATTACAGCCCTCCAATTCATCATTTGTCCATTATATAGTTAAGCAACAAAAAAAGACAGAGCTTCCCACAGCACTGCCAATTTGAACAGCATACGCCTGACGAGCAGATTCATGCCTACATTAACTGTAAAATAATAAAGCAGTGTAATGCTCACCTGTGTAGATATGCTGCACAACTTGGGAGCACACACTGAAAACCTTATGCCTCATCCCAGAGCAGTACAGAGCATGCTTCAAAATCTGAAACACTAAGCTAGCTTCTGGCAAGTTGTTACTGCATGCTATAAACAAGTGCTGAAATTCATCTACGATCAGATAACTCAGGCAACTGAAAGTTGAAGGAATGATCCTTGCCGGCCAGCAAAGCTCCTGAGAAGCAAACAGATACACACTAGATTTATACCCTGCAACCAAGACAGGATTCTCACTCTCCCAAGTATAAGACATCTGCAAAACCAGAACAGGTACACAGTAAACTGTGTTTGATTTAAGTTCCTACTCTCAATACAGCTCCTCCCTGCATTCTTTTAATCCATGGGTTTTTTAAAGATTCTCCATTATGCCTCACAAAGGGCACTCTCTGGCACACTTCCCCCTGCTCCGTGCACCCTGGCAGCAGCTGGCTCTAAAAGGATCCAAGAAACAGAAATTACTCCTGTTTGCAATTAAGCACTTCAGTTTCTGTGTGTATTTTCTAAGACAGAAAGAATCCTAAAGCCAAACACTGTACATTGCAAGAGAATTTACTTGACAGAAGACACAATCATATTTACACAATGCAACTATCTGACAAGAGTCCCCTGGATGGCTTCTTGCACTTCTGTGTCAGAAATAATTTGGAAGGTGGAAATACACCTAGCATTGGACTACATCTAGCATTTCGTACAGATCAGGTACAGGAAAGACACTGCCACACAGTGGGAAAACAAACTAAACTGTAGGCTTTTTTACTTCATGTCAGACAACTTCCATGGGATCTGTTGAATAAATCAAATGTAGCACGGGGATAGCAAAAAGATAATTAACAATATTTTTACAGCTATTACCATAAGAAATGCACTTAAATGTGCATTTGTGAAGGTGAAATCTGTATGTGCAGAAAATTCACTTTTCAAACTGACTTAACACAGTTGTCAAGATTGACAGCATGCATTCCCTACCATGAGAGGTTAGGCGCATTTATAGAGCAAAAATGACTCCTGCTTCCCAATTCTATTCTACATTTGTACACAGTTCAGAAGAAAGAAAAGTTGACAGCAAGTTGATAGGAGGCTCCCCCAAGCTAACATAGCAGGTATTTAAGACCCACTCTTCTCGTAAAAAAAAAAATTAAGAAAATTCTTAAAATTGACTGAAGTATTTGAAATGCCACAAACTGACTTGGAGCAAGACACACACATCATTGTTCTCTAAAATTGGCTGTAATTGTATATTTTAAAGCAGCTGATATGCTGGGAATAGACTGCCACAGCACAAATTGTTTTCATAGGATAATTCTAGAAGTTTGGGTTTGTTTTTTTTTTTTTGTTATTTCAAGACACATTTATTATTATGTCCTAAGCAGCAAGGCAAGTAACTATTCATACATGCTGGCATTTCCATATCCCTTACACATTTGATGGCAAAGACAGAGATACCACTGGAAGGAAATTCAGTGAGACCAAACTGGTGTCTTGCTCTCAGTCATGCCCCAGAAAATTTTCTCTTATCATTTACTATGAAGGATGATCAGGGAAATGTGTTCCTTGGCCAACATCAGAATCATACTTATGGACAGATTTAAAGTTTTGCCATTGACTTTCATGAGTTTTCAAACACCTCCTTTGTTTTTAAAGAAAGAGAATGCAAACACCTAGGTGAAAAATCCTTTATCCTGATTAATAGTGGAGTGAATATCCTACCAAAGCAAAATATTGAGTTTGACACTGTAAGCATCACATCACATGAAAGTATTATTTGTAACTGCACACTAGGGCATCTCTGCATCTGCTACATAGGATCTTCCTGTTTCTCAAACACTGCTGAGATGTATTTTCTTTGGCTCTTGTTTCACAAAGAGCTAGGTCAAAGGCACATCTCACCATAGCCTATATGCCACACCTTAACCTTTTCAGTGAGCTGTTTCAACTCACTAACTCAGC
This sequence comes from Forpus xanthops, assembly GCA_032466535.1. Taxonomy (NCBI): domain Eukaryota; kingdom Metazoa; phylum Chordata; class Aves; order Psittaciformes; family Psittacidae; genus Forpus; species Forpus xanthops. The sequence continues at coordinate 41,666 of JASSUY010028618.1, read as the reverse complement.
AGAAAGCATCCCCTTCTTTTTAAATCACAAGTTAGTTTTCTTTGACTCATTGAGTAAAAAGTGTGATGAGCATGAAGTCAGTATAAAATAATTTGCAGAAGCACATGGTTAGGAACAGGGATTAAAATGAAAGAAGAATGGGGCCTTCTGCTTTTTGTGATAGCAACCTTTAGACTGGTTCAACTAATTACTTAAAGCTCACATTTTGTCTAAGGGAAGGATAGCACACTGTCCTCTGAGTGATAGTCTTCTGCAAAGAAGCAGCAGTACCTATTGCTACTATTCCACATTCAAGATGTCCACCCTAAATGCTGAACAGCCATTTTGTGTAATTGGTATAAAGTTTATTTTAGCTGCTGTTTCAGAAGCATTTCCACAATCACTTTGTAGCAGGGTTCAAAACAACTTTCGCATAAATCATAAGCCAGAAGGATCTGAGCCAGTAACCCCACCCTGAAAAAGTGGACAAGTCTCTGCTAGCACAGATTCAGCAAAAATGATGTTGCAGAGTAGCATTATAAACCCTTTTTGTTGCAGAACTATCAGATACCATCATTAAATTAACCTAAAGTGTATGATTTTTTGTTTTTATTTTAGTATTTGGAGCACAGAATCAAGACACTCTTCTTACAGTTCCCAAAACTAAAAAGACTTACCCTGGACTCAGTTATATTTTTCCCAGATAAGTAAATAATATGTTTATCCATACTGCATTTAGCTTAGCTCTACTAATATATATTAAAGATTTTTCAAGCTAGGGCAATTATCTTTATCATTCCATCTTCCATTGAGAAAAAGCAGTTGACTTATGTTCACAGAGGTAAAACTCAGTGGAGTTTAATATACTGTAAATCAACAAGCAGTACCATGAAATCAGATTGGATTTGCATACACTACAGGAAGATAATGGAAGCCTTTCTGAGAAGCAAGAGTATTTATATAGGTACATAGAGCTGATGATTTTTTTCTTACTAGAAATGAGTTAGTCTACTGTAAAAAAAAAAATACTGTCTTGAAAGCCCACTAAATAGTTTTCACTGAAAAAAGTCAGTGACAACAGTAGCATCTTTCATCTCTTTGCTAAGCATCATCAGACTATTGAAGTCCCTGAGGCCAGACTCACTCTACCTTTGACAAATTGACTGCAAGAAGGCCTACTGGCTACATGTCTTACATGAATGTCATAATCATCACATCATCAGGTCATTCTCTTGCCTCCAAATCTCAGCTCATTCCCTGTAGAGGGTAATCTTTTCAACAAGGTGAACTGCAAAAAGAACCTTCAAAATAAATCACAGACAAATAGGGCCCTCTTGTGAGCCATAATAAATGTACAATTTCTCTGACTGTTGGGATTTTCAGAGATCTAACCTGGGTTTCCCATATGCTACTGTTTACTGGGGGATGTAATCTCCCTGAGGAACATATCATAACTACCATTCCCTAGTCACCCTCTAGTATTTAATTAATTTGCACTTCTTTCTGTTCACAAAACTAAAATATTAACAAAATTTTTTGCATTCCAGTGAGAAAATATATTTTAAATATCTCAGTTCCACACTGAATTTATTTTTTTAATTTTGGTTCAGCTACTGAAAGCACAACACTCACTGAAATTAAAATACTAAGCATGTGTTTGTGTATGTGCATCTCTCTGTGCAAAGTTCAAAGAGACAAACTCATGGGATTAAATGAAACACAAATTCTTACCAAGGCATGGCCTACATACTTATTTCTCTTGAAAAAACCAAACCAAACCAAACCAAACTTCAGCTATCATATATGCTATAAACATAAGACATCGGTCACTTAGAAATTTAGCAATCCACAAGCAAGCTTATCAGTATTTCTGTAAATTATGTTCAAATGCAGGATCTCAAAAGCACGACAAAAGACAATCAACAAATTTGAGCTTATTGCCAACTATTTAGTTACAAAAAAGAAAATAAATTTGAAATTACTGCCATTTGGCGACAGCTACAGCCACATGAGGTGATCCCAAAATTTAAATTCAAGGGTGATGTTAAATATATTTGGAGTTTCTCTGACTTCGTTAGCTTTAGTACAGACTTTTGCAGCTTATCACTTTAGGATCAGCTTCATAAGCAATTTGTGCATGTGCCTAATGCCACATGGGTAGATTAAAATGTTTTCACTGAAATAACAACGTACATGCAGTAGTATATTCTATTTTCAGATGCCTCAATGTTCTGTTAAATCAGGCTTTAAATTCATGCTTTCCTCAGAATACTATCAGAGCAGAAAATTTTAAGTCACAGAAACAATAACCAGTGTTATCAGAAGTCACAGAACAACTATCTAGTTTTAGATTAAAACAGTAAACTTCTACAGTACTGAAGTTTGAAAATAGATTTTCGTAACTTAAATAGTTACTGCTCTTTGAATTTCACTTCAGATCTCATGGAAAAACTAAATGCACTCACTAGTTGCATTTTTAAAAAACATCCCCTCATTTACGTATGAGAATATAACTTCTATAATGCATAATATTTTGGGCTGCAAAAGTTGTATGAGTCCATGCTCGTTTTAGAGAAGCTTTGAGAATAATAACTTAAAAAGTTATTACAAAAACTGCCACTGTTAGCATACATATTCTAGGGATCTTTATAACAATTTAAAGCTATCATTAGTTCATGGAAAAACTTATATATTTCACATAGATGAAAATAGTAAATTTATAACAACATTTTGGGTAAGGAAAGGAAGTAAGTTCATCAAAAACAGTATCTATCCTTGCAAATTTCTGGCACAGATGTTGAAGGCTATTTACAGTTTCAAATCTACTTTTGATAACTATGTACTGTATTATCAGTGCACAATCTGCATACATAAAACCAGAAAATTGCATGGGGAAAATTCTTTTCCATCAACAGACCTGCCAGCTCTGCAGTAACACATGACATGTAAGGTATTTAACTTACCACTTTTTCTGCTCCCTCAACATATAATGTGAATAAGCAAAAATTAAATCACATATCCTGAAACTGTCAATTCAAATGTACACTAAATTGTAGTGCACTTTATGCACTAATTTTCTTTCAAAAATAAGTGGAAAGCTCCTAAATGAAGTAAAAATGGTTATAAAGCCAAACGATACAGTAACTGATTTCAACTTAGTACATGTTCAACTTCAAAGCCATACAAACCCAGACAATATTTAAATAAAACTTCTTAATTGTATAACTCCTACATATATTAGATACAGTTAACCTGCCTAACCAGTTACTCAACAGTCATGTCCAAATGTAGTTCGTCAGCACAGTACAGTACAAGTAAGACACAATAGTTTCATTTTACGTGCTGCCACGTACAGTATTATGCAACCAGCAGTAAAACATTTTTGCAACAGGAAAACAAGAAACATTTATTGGGGGGGGGGGGGAAAGTTACAAAGCAGCAAGAGAACAATAAAAGAGACATTTTTTCCCATTTTATCTCATTGCTAAATGCACTTACGCACGCAGACAAGCTGAACATGTATGTTCACCCCTCTGCTGGAGGTTATGCAAGAAGCTTCGCAATCCAGAATTTTACCTGTTGAAGCATTTCTTCTGTAGCATTCAGTTTCAACTGATGCCCCTCAAGACAGATTTCTAAGTCCCGGATTTTCTCTCCTTGAGCTTCCACTTGGTCTGTAAGAACACTCACCTGTAATTTGAGAAGAGAAGCACAATGCTACTGAACTGACTGTAAATAGGTTTCGACTACCTTATACAATTAACATTCAAATGCACACTTTCACAGCCAATTCTCTTTTAAAGTCCTCAATGGTTTAATATTCTTGTGGACTGCAGCAACCTCCTCTACCAAGGTAGACAATTTTCCAGTCTTACCTATATTTTGCTTTAACTCCGCCCTCTCAGCCCTCCCCTAATTTTTTTAGCTTTATATAAAAAGAAAGGGTATTTCTAGAAGAGATGGAAGACTACCTATAGGTAGCCCGAGTCAGTTCATGGAAAAGTAAAAGTCTTGAAAAATTAGAGAGCTCCAAACAAGAACACAGGATATTGAAAATATTTTCAAGCATGCGCTGACATTTCATGTTCCACTGGCATTGGCATTTCACTCCCTAAAACAGATAGGCAATAAAACTGGTAATTCAGAAACCAACCAATTACTTCTTACAAAAACAGGAAAAGAGCTTACCTATCAATAAAGCCTTTTACAGTTATAAAGAATGCAATGAGCAAACGGCATGTTTTAGCAGCGGCAAAGTCCTATTCCAAGAAAAATTCCCAGGCTTTGCAAGCCAAAACATGAAAGCAAAAGACGTGAGATACAGACAATGAATCCTAGGAAAAGCAACAATAAGTAATACTGCTAAAGAACTGTGGGAATGGTGGTAGAGACCAGTGAGTGTGTAACAAGAAAAGCCCAGCAGCCTAACTCAAAGCTCACAAAACTGAAAAAAATATGCTTAGGACAACATTAGAAAGATGTGAGGGGGGAAAAGAAACAGTTGAATTCCTATATTAAGCAGCACATACACTCTGTATATTCATTTTTACTACTTATTAATGTGAAAGCCTTGATTGTACTAGAAAAAACATTATCTCAACAAAAAGAAAAAAAAAGAAATACCAAACCAACCAAAAAACCAAACAAAAAAACAAATGAACTTATCTATGTCTGACATCCAACCCTGCAACACCTTTATTAAAAAAAATAAGTAGTCTGTGGAAGTGAACCCTTTTGAGATGTGCCCACTACACAGCACTTCTAAATCCCAATGAGCCAACAACTGAGTTCACTTCAGGGAAGCTCCAGAGAGAGTGACTGAGTAATCTTTCTTTGTTTTGCCCACAAACACAATGATAAGCATGCCTGGGAATGGAACACAGAAAAACAGAAAAAGAGGACTATTTTTTTTTTTTTTTACCTTTAAAGTAGTTGGCTGTAGGATAGAGCACAAATGAGTGAAGGATGAGAGAAAAAAGGAGTAGGTGGAGGCAAATGGCAGTGGGATACATCCAAATTTGAGCATGGGGAGAACTCCCTGCAAGGAAGTCTGTTGCTCAGCTACTTTTTGGGTTTGCTCCCATTAAATGAGTGATGGCATGCACAGATGCACAAAACCCAAACCCCTCTGAGTTCAGAAAACAGAAAGAAAGAAACTGAATCCTCTCCTTCAGCCTGATGTAGATTTCAAAGAAAGAAAACAAACCCTACTTAGATGATCAGGTTAGGTTCCAACTAGCATTCCAACCTGCAAGGAAAACCGTCGCTAAG
>JASSUY010028618.1:23454-36316 GCA_032466535.1 Forpus xanthops | reverse complement strand
GTCGCTAAGTATGACCTGCAAAGGAATTTAATAGAAACTTAGCAGCTTTAGGAGCATGTGTTGGATGTGCCAGTAGTTAGGCTGAGAAGCACATTAGCCACTTTGAGCTCATATTTTCCCCTTTGTTCAGGATCACATCTGCCAGACTCTTCAGAGAATCAGTAGTCTACACACAGAATGTAACCCCAGCGTATACTATGCTGGCAAGTCCATCTTGCCTTAGCAGTGTAACACCCACAAAAGTCTGTCTGTGGATAATGTATTTTCTGTAAATATGAGTGAGGCAAATTGAAGAATTAGCTAAAAACCAAGAGGTATAAGGGTTTAAATCATCTTTGTGGGAAAAAAGAAACAACAAACCAAACACCTAACGAGGTACATTAGCTCCAATACACAGTTACTAAGCTATGAGAAGGTATCCCAGATGCTGTAGCATATTTGGTCTCCACTACAGCCTAACCACTGGAAGTGGGTCTCAATGTGCACTGTTTGACTCTGCTTTGGTGAACAGAGACAGTGGGCACTGCCTGCCTTGAGCTGCCTCTTCTGCAGCAAATCAGATGCAAGACCGGAGTGCTACCAGCCTCATATTCCTTACAGATTACAGCCATGGACCACAGCTGCTGGCACCATTCAACATGAGCTATGGAATAGAGGTGCTTTGTTTCCCATCACTTTCTCATCCTTCATGCCAATGGTCACACCCAGGAGGCAGGTTTATACCAGCTGACTCCCTCAGGCCAGTATAACCTCAGCATGGGGCTTGTCTGCATTCCTCACATTTGACTGCCTAGACAGAATATAGAGAACTGGTGTAAACTAGGTTTTAAACCCAGCTCTATCTTGGCTCCTTTTTTTCTGTTATCCTTGATGTTCATCTACCAGAGTGAGGTTTTCACCTATCTTATTTGCCTGGTGTTTTTGGAGTTCTACTGTAATACTGCTCAGCGGGATAGGAAAATATTGACTAAGCCTCCTGATTTGATGGGGGTGTGTGATGGGAGTAAAAGGCAACAGAGTAGCAATTTCTATATCTGACTTTACCACATTCCTCTTGAAAAAAACTCTAGGCAGGTCTCCAAACTGTGTTATAAAACCCCCTTCTTCATGAGTAAACCATCCATTGCGCAACAAATGGCTGGTTGAATTCTATAGGTATCTATTTGTTTGTGTAAAGGAATATTTACTAAAAATCAGCAGGATGAAAACAGCAAAAGTACATAGTAAGCAGTAGCCAGGAAGAGTCTTCAAGAGTTTACAAGCTCTGGAGACCAGCAGTCCTGTTAAACCCACAAAAGCTTATGTACTTTGAACATCAAGATCCTTCCAAATCTGTACAAGCCCACCAGGACACATGACCATCAACAACTGGCTGCATAGCATGAACCAGATCCAACACAACAGTGGCTCCTATATGCAGACAAAGATTATGGGATTATACACACAGATGAAACAACAGAGGCCTCTGGAGACAAAGCCACAGGTGCATCAGTATAACCCTCTATTTCTGAGTAAACAGCAGGGCTTGGCCTCCTAATTGTTGCTCCAATTATGAGCTGCTCATGTGTGAGAGTGAACTGTACAAAAAGTGACTGTACTGTACTGTGTGAAAAGTTGCTTCCTATTATTAGTAGAATCAAAATGTTAAAAGTTAATAACCACTTGATTAATAAAAGGTGTTCTAATAAACATACGTTGCCTCCCTTGACCTGATTCACAGAAACTTTGTTTTCATTCAGGAAATTTATTTTTTTTTCCTCTAAATTTTGGTAATAGAAATTTTAGTTTAAAAGTAACAACAAAAAAAAAATCCAACCAAGCCTAAGCTTATGTCTCACAAACCACTTACTGTTTACTTAACAACAGTAGTAAATTAACACAAGTGTGAACAGAACATACACGATAAAACATGCTTACAGAAACTTGCAACTGAAAGCAAGAACACCTACCCAGTGCAGTTTTGTTTGATATAAAGAAAGACATATGCTTATAATATTCTTTTGCAAGCATAAAGAGAAAGGATATGCAAAGACCATTTAAAGAATTTCCAGCTTCAGTTTTAAAAAGCATGTAATGTACAGTTTAGTAATAGTGAAAATATCCAGGAGAAAAAACTGAGTGTTTTAATTTGAAGTTGTGTAAGATGTTTTCCCAGCAGGAAGATTAACATGGGACAGCAGATCTGTTTGAAAAAGGCTTGGTAAACTGAGAAACAGGAAGCCTGGGAGAAGTTAGGCATCCATTTTACTTCCTAATTTTCATCATCAACCCCGCCCATTAAAGGCAGAAGCAGAGAGGACCTAAAAAAATCAACTGGTACAGGCTTGCAAACCTAGAATGAGAACCACTACCACAGAACTGTCCTGAGACTCCACAGCACTACTTAAGTTGGCTTTCTTTTCTTTTTTTTTTTTTCCCCTTTTTTATTCATCTCCCTCTTACTGCTGCTGTTCCCTTCTCCTTTACCATGCTATCCCACCATGAAATCAATCAGATGGATTATACAAATTATATTAATTCCTGATTAAATATCAGTTACATTTTGTAACATGTTAACACTTGTTTAACAGAAAATTCTGTCACGTCAGCTTTTATTCACTGAGCGTCAACTACGTAGACAATGTTCTCTTTAATACATACCTGCAGTATGAGCGACTCCTTATCACCTTCTAATCGTGCCAATCTTTCTTGATATGTTTCATTATTAGATGGATGATGATTTACCTGTGACTGGGGGGAAAAAGCTCCTATGAGGATTATTAAAGTTAATATTAGAATTTCAAACAATAGTTAATAGAAGTATATTGAGTCATTGTTACAATATGAAAAACATGCAAAATGTATCGATAGATCAAAACTGTTTATTTCATATTCATGAAACCTTTTGAATATATCTTTCTTTAGCTGGATTTTGAATACTTTCTCATTTCCAGCAAGCAAGAATGGTATAGGAACAGATTTGATATTTTCCAGCAAATTATTATTTCATTGGTAAATACCGTTTTCTCAAGACAAAAACCCCCAACATTTAATTTGAAATATCTGGTCTCAACAGTCTTTTTCCAAAGCCAATGAATCTGAGTGTTTCTTTTTAAATGATAAAAATTGCTGTATGTATTATATTATTCCTAGAAATTACTGAAAGCACACATCTGTTGATAGCAAATAACAAATTACTGAAATTATCAAATCCTTCTCAGCAATTATTATATAGCATAGCTACATAATTACTTAATGACTTCTAAATGGCTGTAAGGAGCAAGACCACGTAAAACATGGCCTGTTCCTAACCAAAATGTCCCATTTCCTATGAACTTTGATATTCCAGAGAGAAAAAACACACTAAAAATATATATATACATATATACAGATTTATTTTAAAGATTTTAGAAGAGTCCCATTGCTTCTAACCTACTAAAACATTATGTAACTGTGGGAATGGAGCTGCTTGCTTAGAGCTTCAAAAGTAACATGAGCTCCTAGTGGCCCATTTCCCAGCTCCATTGAAACAGCTAACAGAAGAATCCAGCTTCACTGCGTGCCCTTCAACTGCACTAGACTGCAGATGACTGCTCATGTGTACTTACATGGCACCAATATAATTACAATCCTCCTGCCCAACTATTCGTTCATTTTCAATTGAAAATTTGTCAATAGGATTCTTCTTGATTTACACTGAGGTCTACAGGCCCAAATGAAAAAGATATGATGAAAATAAACATGGTGCTAATTGTTGCAAATCAAGAAATTGAGTATTTATCCAATGAAAAATACACTTTCCAAGCCATGAAGTGCTGAACTAGATGTAAGTGTGGCACTTTCATGAGGTAAGAGGAACTGCACACCCTTGTCTCTGATACTTTTATGAAAGAATTGAGAGAATCACAGAGACACCAACAAACAGGACTGACAGGTGTCTGATGAGATCATCTGGTTCATTACTCCATCCTAGGACCAATGATTATTTGCAACATTCTTATCTTCCTACTCTTAAAAACCTCCAGAAATGTATTGCACAGCCCCCACAGACAATCTACTTAGAAACATTAAAACAATATTTTTAAAGCCTAACTTGAATCATCACCTCTTCGACTTCAACCTACAGGTTATCATCATATAACCATGGACAAAAAAAAAGGTCCTCCCTCTCCCTGTCGCTTAAGAAAATCGTTACCTATCTGAAGACCTGTACATCTCCACTTAGCAGGTCACCCTCTTTGGACTGAAAAACCCTCAAGTTTTTCTGTCTTTTCCTCATAGGTTAATTTTTCAAGATCTATTTTATTTTTTTTTTTTTTTTTTGCTTTCTTTTGGTTCCTCTTCACCAGTTGTTCCTTGATTTCTTTTGAAATTAAGTGCCTAAGAGGAAAGAAGGACTCCAGCTGAAAATAACTAGAGTGAAGAAAACCTTTCCACAGACCCCTGGGCCATATTCTTTTTCATATTAGCCATACACTAACACTGATATATTTTCAGCTTAGGATCCGTAACTTCCAGATTCTTTTTTAACCCTCTTTAATGCTATTTAGCTAGCATCTTGTGCTTCATCCTGTATTTAGTCATTGTTTCAGCTTGAAATAACCTTACACTAGTGTCCTGTGCTCAGCAGCAGCAGTCATTTTTCTCCGTCTTAGTAGCTGGTGCAGTGCTGTGTTTTTGACTTTCAGCCTGGGAACAGTGCTGATAATGCCAGTGTTTTCAGTTACTACTTGGTAATGTTTTGGTTTGACCAAGGACTTTCTGAGTCTTATGCTATGCCAGGGAGGAGGGAAAATGGGAGGAAGCAGAGACAGGGAGGAGGGGAGTCTGGGAGGAAGGAGAGACAGGACACCTGACCCAAACTGACCAAAGAGGTATTCCATACCACAACACACCATGCCCAGGATGCAAAAATGGAAGGCAGAGACCCAGAAGGGTGGGGGTGCACTGCTTGGTCAGGCTGGGTATCAGTGGTGAGCAATTGTATTCTTTTCCCTTGTTATTTCCCTTCTCATTATTATTATTACCTGTGGTAGCAGTAGTGATTTGTGTTACACTTTAGTTACTAAACTGTTTTTATCTCAACCTGTGGGAGCAGCATTCTTTTGATTCTCCTTCCCATTCCTCTGAGAGTGGGGAGAAGAAAGATGAGGGAGTGAGTGAGCAAACTCGGTGAGTTATAATGGCTTAAACCATGACAATTAGTCTATACTGAACTGCACCCTATTATTTATATTGCTTTCCTATGCCTCAGGGTCTTATCCTTAATCACATCTTTCAGCATGGCTGCAAAGTCCCTAACGAGAGTCATCCATAAATTCACTAAACTTGGTCCTTAATTCCTGTTTTAGAGGGTCAACAAGATCACTGAAGAACAGAATGTGCAGAATCTCACTTATCAGCATTCACTGTCTGAATAATATTACAGAATAATAGAATTGTTTGGGTTGGAAGGGAGCTTAAAGCTCATCTAGTTCCAAACTCCCTGCCATGGGCAGGAAAACCTTCTACCAGACCAGGTTGCTCTAAGCCCCATTCAATCTGGCTTGAGCACTTCCAGGGATGGGGCATCCGCAACTTCTCTGGATAACCTGTGCCAGCGCCTCACCACCCTCACAGGGAAGATTTCCTCGTATCTAATCTAAATCTCCCCTCTGTCATTTTAAAGCCATTCCCCCTTGTCCTGTCATTACAGGCCCTTGTAAAAAGCCCCTCTTCAGATTTCTTGTCAGCCCCTTTAGGCACTGGAAGCTGCTCTAAGTTCTTGCCAGAGCCTTCTCTTCTCCAGGATGAACAATCAAACCCAACTGTCTCTGCCTGTCTTCATAGGAGTGGCACTCCAGCCCCTCTCACTTTCCTGCACTTAGACCATACAAGTAGCAAGTACAAAGTGCTAGGCAGGAAAAGATTCTCTTAGTGACAAAACCTGCTGAAGAACACTGCTTACCAAAGTAGATTTTGCACCCTTTCTCCTGCCATCATTTGCTATTTTTTTAGGCTAGATGTAAGAAATATACTATACTTGCAACCATTTGAGTAACCACTCCCCCTGGCCTACCGGCATAGGGAGTTAAATTACTGCCAACACATTTTTACATAAACGATGTCATGAATACAAAACAGAATTCAACATTTTTTATAATCAGTAATTAAGAAATAGGTGAACGTCAAATCATGAATAAGGTATTTTACTACACTCACGTTTACCAAATGTATAGCCTCTGATGATGTCTGCTGCACTGTGAAATATCCTCTGCTGGAAGCCCAATACTCAATGCCCACATAAAACTTAATGAATCACACCCATGTGAACAGAAAAGGGGGAAGAAAAAGAGGATCAACCCTGCTAACAGGTCAGCTAGAGAGCGCTCAGATAAGAACAGGGAAGTAAAGTAGACATAAAATGACCTGCTAAATAAAAGCAGCTGATTGACACACAGCAGTTGTTTAAGACTTAGGAAATCTTTGTGGCATACATGAAGACAAGATAAAACAATGTAATATGAACCAAGGCCATCTGTGGATGGCTGGAGTGCATTCTGTTGCAGTTGTGAAAGTCAGTACTGAGATGAAACTGAGCAAGTATAGTTGGATATCACACGTATCAGCAACAACTGAATACAGGACCTGTACCATTAAAGTAGTAAGACTACAGACAACTTGAGTTGGCATAAAAGCTCACAAACAATAAACACTAGACCTGTGTAACTGCATGACCAGAAGGCTGAATCACCAAGATCTTCCACTGAGATGTTATTTCAGCAGATGTAGCCTTAAAGACCAAAAAATCATTACCTAGGCTCCACAAACTATAGGACAAATATATTGATTATATTTCTTATAATGAAAGAATGAGTGCAATAGCATAAAACGTGTGAAAAAGTTTATGAGAACACACAATAACAAAGTAAAAAGAGGAAAGATGGTTGAAACTATGTTGATGATAGTACCACAGCAGATGAAAAGTCAAGTGTTTATCAAAAATACCTTGCCTAAGGGAGCTGCAAAGCAATTTCTTGAAGCACCTGCATTATAGACTCCATAGAGATTTTGGATATAGTTTAATGCCCATCAGATATTAACATTAAGTTTTTCCTGAAAAGAGTTCCAAATCAACTGTTTCTCCCTGTTCTAGAAAAATTATGTGCATGTGGGTTTGTTGGGGTAGGGGGGGTGGGAGAGGGGGGAAGAAAGCAAAAAGGCTTTGCATTCCGTCACCTGCTTCAGCTTCTTCATCTTTAGTTTCCAAATCTCTTCTCTGGAATGTGCTCTTTACTCCAACCCGGACTTAGTATTGGTAGTTGCTGGAAACTTCCTGAAGTATCACTTACATGATCCAGTTGTTAAAGAGCCCTTTTCCAAGAAAAAGGCTTAAATATTCCTCCAGAATAAATGACACAAAAAAATGAGACTTTAGAGTACGACTCAACAGCTTTTACTTAAAATGGGGATAATCAGCAAGAATATAAAAGGGCATGTCAAGAAAGGGAAGAAACGTTTAAGTAACACAGTTCACTACCTTAATTTTCATAAGCCTTCTCAGAGCCTGCTAAGCAGGACTGTTGCTTTGTTTTATTTCATTTTATTTATCAGGAAAAAAATTAGAATGCAGTTTATTGTCAGAATGAACAACAGTGTTCTGCTCAGAAGCTTCTATAACAGAACTTCTAGCTGAATGTTGATAGGCTATACAAGTAAGCCCCTTAAAGCAAGCACAAATACAAGATAAAATTGAATGCAAGCCAGTTTATGCCCTTCTAGTGTTTTGCTTCAGTTTCAGCTCAAGGAATCATCAACATAGCTCATTTTAAAACAAAAAAATACCACTACTGAAGTTTATCAGCAAGCAGTTGCACAGAAATCTGTCACTAATGCCATGGATCTCATACTGGGCTCTTCAGTGGGGAGAAGCTGGGAAAAGAAAACTGGCAGTCAGTCAGAGTGGTGATTTGTAAGCTTTTTCAACAAGTCACCCGCCTTTCAGAAGACAGATTATGTCATAACCTTCCTCTCTTCGTATTCAGTCACATGAATCACCTTCAGTTCCACTGATAATTGAGTAAGATGCCTGCGGCAACTATAATACTTGTATTAGTGGAGAACATTAGGGACATGCTTGATATACTGTCTTCTGTTGCAGTTTAGAAGCTGAAAACAAGGAGTACAGCCTGCAGAGATCAACCAGTCAGTTCTCCCACAAACTACTAGCAGCAAACAGACTGTAGTATTATATTTCAACATAAGGAAGTATACACTATAGACTTATTCCAGCCTATTTGGGGTTGATAATATCTAGAAGTGTGGACTTTCCGTTGCGTACTACTCCTCTGGGTCAGCAGAACTATGTTATAGATCACAAGAATTGCTAACGTGTAGTGATGAGCAAGTGGCCTACAAAGCAAACATTTTTATTTTGGCATACAACTATGGATATAATACAAATTTAATCTCTTGTCATGTTAGTGCTACCTCAGATACACACCCACCTAAATACATGCACATTCACTCAGCGTACTTGGGGAGGAGGAGAAGGCTGGAACATGATTTTTGGATCTGTAATTCTTGCCTTTCATCTGGTGGCAATTAATAAATCAACAAAAGGATTTTCTATTTGCTGCTTTTCCTTGTTGGTTAAGTGAAAGTAGCAGCCACTTTGAAAAAGTTACCAGCGTATAGTTTGAAATCAAGTAAAGACAGAGGTAGGTAAATTTCTGTTGTCCTTAAAGTATATACTCAAAACTCTTTTGGTTTAGTTTGATTTTTTTTTTTTTTTCTAATTCTAATACCTATGTTCTCCTTCAGACAGTTACATTACTTAAAGGAAAATATCCTCAAAGAAGTCTTAAGATTCACTCTCAACATTGACAGCTTAGCATGGGTTTGGTTGCTTCACCTCTGGCTAGTAGAGCTTATCAGCATCCAGAAGGAAAGAAAAGCGTAAGAAAAATGTATACGTGTTTCAGATCAGCCATGAGCTTTATGCTCCATGCACTTCAAAGATAAGTCTATAACAAGTTACAAGAGTAATCAGATGCCTCCACTTCATATGAAGACGTCTCCCTTTCAAAATAAGACATCATACCAGTGTGCAAAGTTTTCCAGAAGCAAGAGACCTTCCATTTTACTACACTCTAACCATTGCAGTACAAACAGCTCAGAAAATCTACAATAGCCTTACAGAGTCCATGATTCTGTCTATAATAAACATTAGCATTTATGCTCTTGATGCTTGTTAATAATTTGTGGCTATACCTCCATGACTATGTACCAAAATGGGGGGGTTGCCATCTTCACTTGGAATAGTGTATTCTAATTAAGGCCAAATGGAAAGAAAAGAATAAAGCAACAGGACAACAGATGAAATTGCACATGAACCCTCCAACTAAATCCCTTGGGAGAAGCAGAGAAAGTTTGCTAAAGATGAGCCACTTTCAGCTTCAGGTGTGTGTGCGGGGTCTCAGGTTTCCTAGCTTGCAAAAAACCAACAGTGACACATTTACACTTAGGCACGGTAAAAGAACTCAACATCAGCCATCTGCAATACACTTCCCACAAACTGCTCACCAACTACTTTATGAGAACTATGGTGCTGCCTTAGCTGTAATAATGAAAATGCACTTTGCATACAGAACTTTTCCGTATCATTCTAGAAATAGGCTGCTGAGAGACATACCTCCCTTAATTCCTGTGACCTCCTTATCCAGGCTTCATGTATTACTAACAAGGTATCCTCAAATATCAGCATTGTTACAAACTCCTATATCACTGCATCTTATGGTACTATGTGCCTATATCAGCTTCTGACACAGGATAAACTAACCAGAACAGTTCTAAAATTGCCATCACATTATTACATGTCATGAAGTGCAGTATAGCTGTACCTATTGCAGTTTTATCTTTCTGATATTAGGTAAGAGATTATCAGAGAAAGTTCTCTTCTGAGAAATACTACTGCAGACTAATGTATTTTTATTACTGACAAAACAGAGAAAAAAATGAAATGGAGAAAAACCAGTAAACAAAGGAAAACACATTAACTGTGCCTCATACACAACTGAGACAAGGCTAAATTGATTTTTGGCTTTGTGCATCTGCTCTTAGATTTTGCTGTCCACTCTGCCTATTCTTGGCACAGCATTTTCACAAATCATTTTAACATCAAGAAAGTCCAGTGGAAAAAGCTCAAGTGTGGCGACACCTTATTTCAATTTGACCTAAATACTGCTTTGTTGGCTGTGATGCTACTATATACATTATGATACTGCTTAAAATCAGATCCTCTGTTCTAAGCATATGAAAATAGCAGTTGTATCTGTCATTTTGCCTGCCCGGATCTTGTGATTTTTGTGTTTGTTTGCTGCCATAACCCCGTCCAAGCCACAGATACCATTCAAATCTAGCTTAGCCAACCACTGCAACATCAAATCCAATCCTGCTAGCAATGAAATTTGAGCCAGCTCTGGTATAATTCACCAAGGGTTTATGGAAGTCTGTTGCAGTTACTCTCTGTTAAGTGCCATTTGCTACTCTGGAAGGGGCTTGTACTTTCATTATCAGCCAAAAAGCAACACTTTATGACTGCAGAGCCTGAAATCTTGATGTGCTATCCCAGTCAGTGCCAAACATGTGACATTAGGAGTCTCGAACATAAGAATTAAATAAGCAACTTAGATTGTTTAAACTTTTTCTTTTTTTTTACATCACTTGTCAAAGGAATTTAGGAGCAGACTGCTTAAATTCTCCTGGGAATAATGCAAGATCATGTTCAGCTCCCTTCCCCCACGTGTGCTCTCCCTCTTAAAGAGCCTGTAAGGAAAAGCAACAGTATTGATATTCTCTTTAGCATACTCTAGGTATAAGGATTACATGCAGCAACACTAATAGCATTATTAACTTCAGTAAAGCCCGTGCTACATTTGGACACAGTATCTTTTCTGAACACAGTACTTGAAAACCTTCCTGAGGATACCCTCTGCTAACCCTCTGTCTGGGAGCATTTTGGTGTGAGGCTTTCTTCACTGAAGCTATTTCTTGAGCCCTTTGTCATTATGTTATTGGCCTCAGTATATCCACTGAGGACACACACAACCTGATAACAGCACACTTTAGCCTTTTGTAAGCAAACCTGTCTTCTAGAAATTAGATTTAAACCAGGAAGCAAGGTGGCAGACATACGGTATTCAAAAGCTCATTTAAATAACACATTTATTTGTGACCTAAAAACCCAGTAATGAGGTATTTAGCTTTAACTGAACAAAGCACACGTTAAACTCCTAGCATAACACCCATTGCTACTTCCTGCTGTCTCGTCTCCTTCACTATTCTACTCACTTTCTATTTAATCACATCCACACTCCAGAAATGTAAGTTTCCAGAACCTGATGTAAATGTTTTGTAAGCATTAACTTCAAGACTCTCAAGCTGTTAGTAAAGACTGACATTATAAAATGAATATATTCATTGAAGAAACTAGCCAGATTAAAGCCCTTAATCATATTTCACTTAAAAATTTACCTACAGTTTGTTTATACAGCTAACGGAAAGAAAAACAGAGTTCATGCGCATATGTATCCACACATGTTCTAGTCCAGTGCCATACAAAAGTACTAACATTAATGGAGTGCACAGAATTTGCAAAAAAATAATACACAAGTTTAAATTGATTTTAAAGGCTGCTTACATGACACACAATTCAATTAATATTGTAATTAAATATAGTCCACTGTGAAGGATTTATTCACATCCTATTAATGGATTCCAAACATTGACAAATAAATACTTAGAACATAAAAACTCTAAAAGCTGACAAAAACAAAGTGATTTTTCTAAGGTGACAAGACAGCTGCACAAACCTACTTTTTTCTTCTGAAGGAAGACAAAAACAATCTCATGCAGTTAATTCATATTCAGATAGTACATCACAAAATTTGGATTTTAATAGCACTGTCTTTCTGAAAAACATAATTTTGTCAGAGTAACATGCAGAGGAAAAGAGTATCACCCTTTTTACCCAAACAAAGGCACTCTGGAAGGTCTCATACAGTTACCCTGATGAAGAATTTGTTAAGTAAATAACTAGTGCAAGCAGTCTTTTTCATTTTAAAGCACAATATGGTAAACAACATATTCTCCTGTTTTTGCGAGATTCCCATGTAGGATTTGCTTTGTCACATTACAATCTCAGGAAAGCATGAGCATTTGCTAGAATCTATTGCCATTTGCTCAAAGTTTGATCCTGGAGTTTCATTTTTAAAGACAAAGACAGCTGATTCTCTCTTCCCCCTCAGCCTCCTCCCCCTACATGAAGAAACGTCTTTAATTTATTTCTCATAAAGAAACTTACAACATTTTATATCTGAGGCACTCAGGTTTCCTTTTGCAAAACTGAGAGTTCTGACTAAGAGTTCTAAAGTGCATTTACAAAGAGAAAACAAAGACCAGCAGACCACTTACCCTCTTTAGCCACGTGAAATGCTTGTAAATATCAATCTCACCATCCATGCTTTGGGCCCATCTCAGCAGTCACATTCCCAGGGTTAAAAGAAACTTTTGGAAGCAAGAACAGTGCTTTGTTCTACACGATATAGCTGCGACTTCTTCCCCTTTCAACCCTCAACTTCGAAAATCTCAAAAGGGTGCTCACATTTTAAGATAAATCTTCTGCCTCTGTCCCAGAGTCTTATCCCGAATGCTTCTCCCAGATGTATATATAATGCACGACTGTATAAACTTTAGACTCTCCCCCAAACATCTGGGTTTCTTAAACAGCAGATTGGTTAGCAAGAACAATGCAACTCCAAAAACATCAAAATATAACTTGCTAAATGATCTTTAAAAAAGGATCTTTCAAGAATAGTATATATCTGCAGAAACTGTTCCTGTC
>JASSUY010028618.1:0-20709 GCA_032466535.1 Forpus xanthops | reverse complement strand
CAGTCCCTCATGAAGAGTCCCTCCCCACCATCCCTATAGGCCCCCTTCAGATACTGGAAGGCTGCTATGAGGTCTCCTCACAGCCCTCTCTTCTCCAGGCTGAACAGCCCCAATTTTCTCATTCTATCTTCACACAGGAGGTGCTGCAGTCCCCTGATCATCCCTGTGGCCCTCCTCTGCACTTGTTCCAACAGTTCCACGTCCTTTTTATGTTGAGGACACCAGAACTGCACACAATACTTCAACTGAGGTCTCACGAGAGCAGAGTAGAGGGGCAGGATCACCTCCTTCAACCTGCTGGTTATGCTCCTGTTGCAGGCCCGGATACAGTTGGCTTTCTGAGCTGCAAGAGCACACTGCTGGCTCATGTTCATTTTCTCATAAACCAACACCCCCAAGTCCTTCTCCGCAGGGCTGCTCTGAATCTCATCTCTGCCCAACCTGTAGTTGTGCCTGGGATTGCTCCCACCCAGGTGGAGGACCTTGCACTTGGCATGGTTAAACCATCAGGTTGGCATCAGCCCACCTCACAAGCGTATCAGGCTCCCGCTGGATGGCATTCCTTTCCTCCAACATATCAACCGAGCCACATAGCTTGGTGTCATCAGCAAACTTGCTGAGGGCGCACTCCATTGCACTGTCCACGTCACTGACAAAGATGTTGAACAAGACCGGTCCCAACACTGATCCCTGAGGGATATCACTTGTTACTGGTCTCCTGCTGGACACTGAGCCGTTGAGCACAACTCTGTGTGCGGCCATCCAGCCAGTTCTTTATCCACCGAGTGCTCCACATAACAAGTTGATGTCTCTCCAACTTAGGGACAAGGATGTCATGTGAGACAGTGTCAAACACTTTGCAGAAGTCCAGGTAGATGACATCAAGTGCTCTACCCCTGTCCATCAGTTCCATGTTTTTCAAATATGATGGATATATTAAAATAAATGCTACTTGATAGCATGTTTGACTGTCTGTTCCCTCCTCTGCCACCAATATACTTCCTTGCTTCATTTCTCTATTGTGTGTTTTCCCACCTGAAGTTGGCAGAAGAGTTAATCTGACCTTCTTGGCAGATCCTAAGAGTGACTAGGGATGTACTACTTCGCAGCTAGGTACAAAACAGCAGGTTTGTTTCCTTTGGTATTGCTCCTTCAGTTCAGCCTCTTCACAGCTAGTAGAACTGCTTCTCCAAACACCACCTTCACTCCACTAGAAGTTAAAAAAAAACCCAACAAACAAAACCCCAAAACAAACAAGAAAACACAGCAGACTTGGGAGCAAATAGACAAGCCATGTGAACATTAGTTACTAGAAAACGCCCTTCACATCTCAGGACTGAAACAGTCTTGAAAAGGAGAACATAAAGAGATGGTATGTAGTTTTATAGCCTGATGAAAGAGGAGGGAGGCAAAAGCAAAAGAAAAGCTACCATTATATAGCAGTATACGTAGCATTTTAAGAACAGGAGATTTGATTTACCAATTAAAAAAAAACCTTGATATTGCCAAAGCAAACATTTCACTGTTGCCTTTTAGTTCTGATTAATACAAGCAAAGGATTTTCTGGTATTATTTTCAAGTACCCAAGAATAGCACACGAGAGCTTGAAAACAATTCTGAAAAGTGTGTACCTGTTTCACTCAGCTATGGTAGTACTGGTCAGAGTTTTGCTGTACTGTGAAAAAGTAAACACTGACGCATATATTTGCAGATGGAGATTCTAGATATAACTTACTGGTTTACCACCTGCAAGGTTGAGGGAGTTTTAAGATGCCAGTTCTTGCTGTCATTAACGTTACACAGTTAAACTAAGAACACAACAGAGACACTGCAGTCAGATGGGGAGGTTTCTGGATGCTGGTTGGTGACAATTAGGTATGCAAGTGCAACATGCAATGTAG
This sequence comes from Forpus xanthops, assembly GCA_032466535.1. NCBI lineage: Eukaryota > Metazoa > Chordata > Aves > Psittaciformes > Psittacidae > Forpus > Forpus xanthops. The sequence goes on along the minus strand of JASSUY010028618.1, from coordinate 18,808 downwards.
CAGATTATGGCAGGTTCTGATGAGAATGGGGAGAGTGAACAGCCTAGGGGAACCCCCACAAAAAAGCACACCATGCTGCTCAGCCTGAGATTCTGAGCATAATTACCTTGGCAGTGTTGAACAAAGACACTGAACTTTTTCCTTAATGCAACAAGAGATGACGATGACAATAGGCCCCTCAGAACTGACGATGACAGTAGGCCCCTCAGAACTACTCTCCTAGAGCAGTTATTGGTAGTATCAAGCAGACGGGAGACTGAAAGTGTCTCTCCCCAACACACACAAAACTTGAATGGACGCAGCTAATGAAAGCCATTACTGAAACTCTATCAGACTGCTTCCTAACCCCAAATGACTCTTCTGCCCTGCTGCCAGTGGCTACTGCTTCCATAGCACAGACAGCTAATGCAGACATAGATCCAGGCTTGTGTTACTTCATTTTAAAATTACCGTGCAGGTCTGGAGCCTGACAGCTCTGGCTTGTGTGCCAGGCTGTGCCCTGCGAGGCTGAGGACTCTTCAGTTGCTTCTCTGATGGCGGAGGCTTGACCTGGGTGTTGCTCCTCTTCATCCACCCCAGCTCACCTAGACTGGGGAAGAGAAGCAGAGCCCTGCTCTCCCCCGAGTACTTGCTCTCCTGTCTTCCAAGGTGGACTGAAATAACTCAAATCTCCTTTAAAATAAAACAAGCACAAAACTCATCCAGTTCATCAGCAAGCCTTTGTGAGAAAGTGTTTTAAATCTGAAAACTGGGTACTGAGTGAAGCACATTTGTTTTCAGGCAGAATGAACAGGTTTTTAAGAACTTACCCACTAGGCTATGAAAGAGAAAGTAAACAGTGAAACATAGAAGCAGCTGAAGGGAACTGCAGATCTAACACAGAGAACATCTACTTTTAAAGTTTAGTTTAAAAAATGAAAAGGTACACTCATGCTTTCAGAACGATTAGTTAGGTTTGATTAAAAATAAGGAGGGAAAGAGAAAAAGAGGGGTATCTGCTTGTTGCTTATTGTTGTATTTAACCTCTGAAGTTAATGAGGGTAAATTATTTCCTTGTTTGGAAGCCCTTAAAAACCAACAAATCCCCCTCCTTACTTAAAAATAAACTTTGCAAAGTTTGATTAAAAAGTGAATGGAAAAAGCCCAGACAAGTGTACATGTAAGGTGAAATACTGGCTGAAGTGTAAGATTAGAACCTGTTCACCCCACAAGGTGTGTGGGGTTCAGAGAGATGTGTAAAGCTGTTGCAGCAAAGCCTCAGAAGGTGCAGGGTAAATCTACACAAGACGAAAACCCACAAGACGACAAGAAATTTCCCACAAGCCTCGTGTGAAAGACTGCCTCCTTATACTCAAGTCTTTGAATAGTGCTTTTCTTCTGAAACAAAGTGTATGAGGTACAGCGAACAAACTGTAAAGGTAACTAGGCCTTTTGTCATATAGTTCCTCCACCCACTTGTACTTTACCACACAATAGCTCGTTTACAGATTCAGACCACTCCAGCTCCACATAGAAACAATCCTGCATTGTGAAGTAAATCTGGATTTTACTGGAGTAAAATCTAAAAATACTGCAAAAAGCCTATAATAATAATTTCGGAGAATTCTACGGTTCTTCCCTTAGAGACAAAGGCTTTCCCAATTTGAAGGGGTAATAACAGACTTAGTCACTCCTTACTTATGACTAATAGCCTGCAAAAGCAAAAAATACATATGCACCATACAGTATACAAAGCTCTTTATCTCCTAAAACAAAAAGATGATTTGCACTGAAGAAAAAGTAGTTGTAGCACAAAAATTCATATTATTTCCCCTCCTGTCTCCACTGGAGAGAACATAGCACTATGAAACACAGGCCCATTTCTGCATGTGCTACCCAAGACAAGCTGTACTTGGTTTTGTTTACATCAGCTGATAGGTGCAGCAGCTACAAAATAGTGATGGGTAGAACAAATAGCAAATCACATGAATCAACCAGTCATCTGCCTAGTCAGCCATACATTAACTAAATCATGGGAGACCAGTTAGGTTGTTAAGAAAACCTAGAATAAAAGACGGATAGCCTACCTACACTCTACTTGCACTTTCACCTCATAGAGAATAGTTATTCCATCCCCCACAAGCCGCTATAATAGAATAAAGATAAACGCAGGGATTATGCCAAGTTGACCCCAGGCTTTGTTCTTTCCCTCCAAGCACATTCAGTGAAAAGGTCTAAACACACATCTGATTTGACAAGCATTCAGATTCACAAAGAAAGTGGTGAAAGTGAAATCATACTCAGGGCATTCATAGGTCCCTATGTCAAAGGTCATTCTGCAGCATTTCAGCTGCTGCTTGCTAGGATTTAAAATGAACTAGTTTAAACCCTCATCACCACAGACACTGACATATAGTTTGTGCCAGCCAAGAATACTTCAAAGCATGTTTAGCAAAATTTACTTCACAGATAGCACAGTTTCTGGACAAACATTTTATCTTCACAACTGGCATCATCCCATCTAGAAAAGATGAAGAAGTTTTCCTTTTAGCCAGATCCTTGATGTCAACTCACATAATTCACCTCCAGAATACTGAACTATTATTAGAATGAAGGTCTGAATAAAGCATTTATATGCCTTCCCTCTCAAAAAAAAAAACAAAACGAAACTTTTTCTACCTAACTAAAGGTTGTTCAATTGATTCAAGCAGGAAAAATAAAATCATATTTAAACCACTGAACTAAACCAGAAAGCTCAAAAAACTTTATTAAATAACTTTTCATTGATTTTTCTCAGTTTTTGAAAATTTTTAAGTCTTCCAGCCTTCATCAAGGATTTTTCAAGAAGGTGCGTTAGAAACTAACTTGAAACAGAAACAGACAGAGCAGCTTTAGGGTTATGAAAAGTGGAGGGAGCAAAACTGAAAACCTGCTGAAAAATAACAACAGCATAGGGAAACAAATGTATTCTTCTAACACCTTTGTGAAGCTCACTCTCAGCTATGGGCAGCACAGTGCAAGACTGTCACTCTAAAGCAGGTCACAGATCAGCAAACAAGCTGTTACTTGTTTTTACTGCAAATGAAGAGGTCTACTCGCCAAAAAGTAGCATTTCTGGGGCAATGTTTTTCTAGGAACAACTATATGCCTTTATGTCTGCCATCTAATACAGCGTGCTATCACTAGAAGACATGACTTCTCCACAGAGAAAAACTCAAACCTCGCTTTATTACAAGAGCTGGTTTCACATAAGGATGATGGTTTGCCATAGCTTGTAAGCAGACATGTCTCTGTCACTTTGTTAGCAATCCTAACTTCCCTAAAGTTGAATGATAGGACACCAGCATCTCCTACTGCTATCCCCAGCTCCCATGCCAAGGCATTTTGAGTGCATCTGCCAAAAAGCTGCTTCTATTCCTTGAGATTTCCACCAAAGTCATACAACTTGGTAATGTGAGACATTGAGAAGCATTCAATTGTGAGTTCTAAGAAGTAGCAAGACGGATCTGTTGTTTCTTCAAATGTTTAGCGGGGCATGTGCCATTAGCCAACAGGAATTAGTTGCATTACATGCTGTCATCTCATACACTCAGGCATCAATTCAAATAACCTTTAGGCAGAAGACAGCCTTTATCCTTTTGACAAATGGAAAAAAAAAAAAAAAGATAAAAATCCAAACTCTCAAGGAAGCACAAAATGTGCTTGCTTTTGTTGGCTAAGGAAATAGGCCCTCTCAAACCTCCAGATGCCCAAAATGACTTCTTCATCTATACCCTTCCCCCATGATAACTAAAAATCCCATTTAAATTGAAGATTGACGTCATCTCAAAGACTTAATATTTTGTTCCAGAGCTCTCATGCCTAAATGGAAACCCACATGTAACAGGCTTTCTATGAATGCCCCGCTTGCAGAAATAGAGAAAACCATCAAAAATAAAGACATGCTTCTAAAAGGGTTTGGGACACAAGAAATGACTAAACTCCCCTTTTCTTCCTCACATGATTCTTCCTCACATGATACTGTTAAGGATAACAACACAGATATCACAAGGCAAGGCAGGCCTCACTTGTTTCCAGATCTTTTCCATCCCCCAGTGGGAACAAAGCACATTGCTTTATTAATGACTAGCAGGTCATGTTCAGGATAGTATGGAAGTCTCTCCTATTCTATCATGCTGTGTAAGTAAACAGATTTGTCATGTTGGTGCAGCTGCTTACTAGTTTTAGAATATTCTGAGTTCTGTAGATGGCTGTGATGGCTACCAGATAGTTTAGGAATCTGTGAAATACAGAGGAATAAGATCCTATTTTTTTTTTTTTTTTAAATACCGCAAATGCTCCCCACTTTTGTAATAACAACACGTTTTTGGCCATTTGGTATTCCAAAACACACAAATCAAATGGAAACCTAAGGGCAAGCATATGTGAATGAGTACGAAAGGTTTTTAATAACTGCTTCCTCCAAAACAGAGCCTCACATGCCTCATTCTCATACACTACAGGCTGATCTGCTCAGGATTACATTTCAGTGTTTGCAATTCACACTAAGTAAAGAGTTCCTGACTGTAACAGACACTGTCCACTCAAGTACTCAGCAACAGTCACCTAGGTTTTGCAGAACGGCATTAATCGCTCCAGAAACCTGAACCATCCATTATTACAGCAGAGATAATAATAAGCCTTATTTAAACTCAAAACCATTGACTTGGGTTTTTTGGTAGTGGATTTTCCCCTTCTCTACAGCAGTCTTGCTTGGAAGAGGACAAGGGGAAACAGAGAAGACAAAAATACCCTATAGCTCCTCATAGCCTAAAATATTGAAGTTTTTTGGACAGCTAGATGAGGTAACATGACAGAGCTCGCTACTTCATCCAGGAAGGAGAGCAACATTGCACTGATGCCTTTAACTTCTCATAAGAGCTACTCGATTCTAAGGCAAGGAAGAAAACATGAGGCCTTTGAAAAATTAACTCTGAGACACATCGAATCATATAGTGGTTTGGGTTGGAAGGGACCTCAAAGATAATCTAGTTTCAACCCCCTGGCATGGGCAGGGACACTTTCCACTAGACCAGGCTGCTCAAAGCCTCATCCAACCTGGCCTTGAACACTTCAAGGGATGGGCAGCCACAACTACTCCATACAACCTGTTCCTGTGCCTCACTATCCTCACAGTAAAGAACTTCCAATGTCTAACCTAAATCTGCCCTCTGTCAGTTTGAAGACATAATCCCTTGTCTAAGAATTCCTGCTCATCAGAAAAAGAATTCCACAAAACTGGAGTCACCAGAATTCACATAGGGCCTACAACACATAGAAAAGATGCTGACAAACAGTATCTCAGGTAACAAAACCACATACTCTAATTCTTCTACTGCAGAAGCACATTTCTGTTCCAACTACAGAAAACAGCAGACAAAACTGAGGTAACTATAGAGTTCTGTGCTGAACTAGGGAGCAACAGCAAATCACTGCAAAACCTCTGATCTTCCACATCTTTACAGCATTGTGTTGGCCAAAGTTTAAGGCAGGAGCTGGCCATTAGGATTTAAGAAACCAAAACTGAGGAAAGGATACAAGAAGGCATCTTAAAGACTTGCATCTTCAGCCACCTCATTTTGTGTCAAGCGCCGAACCTTAGTTGATACCAGGCCTTCTGTAATTTCATAGCTTATACATTAGATATTTTACAGAGAAGATATTAAGGTCTTGCTGCCCCCTCCTCACTACAATCAGCACACAAAAAATCATTTGTGCACAAGAAGCTTTAATATGTCATATTTTGAGTTAAATACATTGATAAATAACATGTCCTGAACTTGGAATTCCAACTCTGCTGCACTAGTACTTACTAACAAGAAACAAAAAAGTGATCGTAAGTATCAACCCAAACACTGTTAATATTGAAAGATAATGCTGTAGCCTAAATACCACAGAAAACAGCAAGAACTATCTGCCGAAGGAATATTTCTCCCTATTACCTAAATACCTTTAAGATAACAAAACCTGTATTTTCTACGATTCCTTATGATTAAATGAAGTTGAGCTTTAACCTGTTTTAGCACTCTGTGTCTGGTATTCTGCAGCCTCCCAAATCTGTCCTGAAAACCAGCCATAACACAACATTGTAGACACGTCATGCCAGGCTTGTCCAAGGCAGCAATAACCTTACTCAGTATGACATGTAATTATAAAAAAAACCAAGCATATAAAAGACAAGAGCAGTTCTAGATTGTTTTTATTCAAATTCATAGATGCAACTTCCCTAAGCTGCATTAATATGCAACACACTGCTTTCAGTAGTGCCAATTAAGTCACAGCTGTTGAAAGGTTTGTAAAATACATAGCTACCTCCTTCCCTGATAAAAGAACTCACTTTCTTATTTTTACTCAAATGTCTTTGCAAGACCTACCAGCAACTACCTCCCTTCCCACCTGTGACTGCAGAAACTAGTGGCTTCCTACTATAAAACACAGTGATCACATGGGGCAAGGAAAGAGGCAAAGAGAAAAACTCCACGGATCCTCTCTCAATGAAACTAGCCTGGAACATACTTTAGTTGCCACCATCTACAGACTATGCGTTGTTAACAGACTGTTAACTAAGCTTTTGTTTTATCACCAGCTTCTCTCATAAGCAGCTACAGTCTTCAGTGTCATAAAAAGCTCATATGATCATAGAAACAATTCTGAACTGCAAAATAAAAATACACATAAAGTGAATTAATACTGGTGTCAAGGGAGCAACACCTGTGGAGCTCTGTGCTATAACTGGTCTCAAAAATCACTCTCAGTTGTTTCTTTTTTCTTTAGAGGGCAGGGGGCAGACTTCATTGGAGGAGAGGAAGGGAGCAAAAGTAGTATGCAAGAAATACACTTTTGAGCAAGGGGCTTCTTTCAGGGAAAAATCAATCCATGATATTGGGAAAGAGTTGGTGTGTGAAGTGCAACTAAAAGGAGATCTTCAAGAGACATGGTCCATATCACAGACTGAATTCCCATCCAGAACAGCCCCAGTGAGACCTGGCAGCAGCTGACAGAATGAGAAAAATAACACAAGGGAGGTTACTCAAAAGTATTCCTACTTTATTTATTGCAAGTTGCAATTTGTACATTTTGCTGCTAAAGCATGTATTTCCAGAGTCCACTTAGGTTGCACCCACAGTGACATATTGAACAGACTCCAACAAGCAAGGCAGACTAAAACAAGTATCAATTATTCTAAGAGGCTTCTTTAAAACTAAGTACCTTAGAACAAGCATTACATGTTTTAACAATACTTCCATGTTCTATATACCAAATTGTTCTTATGCTGACTTGCCAGTTAGTTTGGAAGCTCCTGTACATCAGTAGCTGTCTTCATTTCCTGAACAGATGCAATTCAGGAAGATCTTCCATTTAGCACAAATGAAAGTAGTGCACCTTTTTCTTTTTTAATTTTTCTCCTGGCAAGAGCAACTTCCAGATCTTGCATACCATAAACCAAACACACAAACCTTCTTGAAAGCCAGAACTGGAAGTCAGGAGGGCAAGAGCAGCCACTACTGCTTACACAGTAAGCTGTAGACAATTGAGAGGGTTATTTTTAAACACCAGATTCCTATAGTGGGTAAGCATAGCTGTCAAAAACCTTGATAGGATTCAGGATTTCTAGTTATTTTTCCTGCTACTGTGCTTCTGCACACACACTTGTGTCTCTGCTTGATCCAGCTCACTACAGCTTTATATTTTATATCCTCCTCCAACATCTGGATTCCCTCTGTCTCAGTCATCCATGTTTCTGGCCCAATTTCCTTTAAATCTGTATTAGCACATCTTCTGAAAGATTTAATAACCCAAACATGCTTATGAAGGACAGATTATGTAATCCTGTACCTAATCAAAATATTAGAAATAAAATCTGAAAAGAAAAAAAAAAAAAAAATATCAATCCACACACACCTGCATGGTGAAAATGAAACTGAACCACCATGCTATTACTCCCTTCCTCCACCGCCCCACATACATCTACCAGGAGCAGCAAGTTGTACATCATCCATTCAGCCCATCACCATTTTTCTGCTAGAAGGATCTTCAGCACTACTCTGTAAAGCACCTAGGAATACTTTTGACAGTTGAAAAAATTAAGTTTATTTTACACCCATTAACATGCTCATAAACCAAAGGCTACTCTCTCCATCTTGCCAACACAGATACCCTCCATTGCAGGCCTGTCATTTTTTGCTTCATAATGGAGTCATTTTATTGTATGCGAGAAGCCCGAGGCATTCTGTACAGCCCATTACTCTTTGCTGCCCACATTCAGATGGCTAATCTGCTATCAGCCAGAAGCTTGACAGACAAAAGGAAAAGGCAGGAAAACAGCACACACAGTTGCACATTCACACACATTCAGCTACAAAGTGTTTCAATTGTAGACCAAAGAACCAACAAAACAGAGGTTTGACAGCAGTTCTGCTTAATGCTTCTGTGGCTGAAGGAAGGGGTACAAGTTCTTTAAAGGCAGGTAGGCTGGGAAGACACTAAATTAAAAACAAAAACAACCAACCAAAACCAGGGCAACTTGATTAAGATGCCTATTAAGACTATTAAGACACATTAGGGCACAAACCTGGAATGCTTTACCCAAGTAAGTGAGCATCTTGGAACTCGAAAAGTTATAAACATCTTTTTATTCTGAGGATCTGCTAAAAGACCTTCAAAATGCTTAAAAAAAAAAAGATTAGAAAGATGCAGGAAGTGCTAAGTATAAGCACTGCAAACTATTAGATTAAGACATTTGGCAAGCTTTCAATTTCAGCACTTGTGTTTTCTTACCTGTTCAGAAAATAACTCAAATTTTTTAAAAGATGTATATTCTTTCCTAGATCCCAAACTATTCTGACACCACATGTATGCAAAACAAATGCAGTGAAATAATTTGCATATCATATATCATACTGCATAACAAGCAGGGTTTTTTTTTTTTTTTTAAGAGGCTGGGGTAATTAAATGGAGAAGGCTTGCAGCTTGATATCAAAATAAACAAAACACATATTTTCCAGAGCTCTTAACTACCTTACTTATTTTATTTCATCTCAGCAGAGTCACAGCAATATAAATAAAAAGATTTTTTAAGCATCGGATCTATAGGTGATACTTTGCATCAAATACCCTGAAAGAATTTTCTGTCAGGATCATAAACCTCTGCTGTTAGTCATGATTTTTATTCAAGCAATTCTGTCTGCATGCTTTGCAGCTGGAAATCTAAAATTCGCCCTCTTGTTTAAACTGGCTTAGCTCACAGAAAGTCTGCCGCTAGTTTCAGTCACTCACGTGCTGAGGTACAAACCTGGCTCATCCTTTTAAAAAGTCCCTCTCAATCATCAGTTATGCAGGCTGATCCCTGAAAGCATGATTAATCACGTGATGAAATACAGAGAACTATAGCATGTTATACTGCACTATGTGTCACTGGAACTATTTCCCTTTTCCTATGCTACAACTACCAACTCAATTTTGCTTCTCATTTCTGTTTAAATTATTATTTCACTTTTGTGCAGAAAGAATTTCCCAGCATTTTGACTGCAATGCAGAACTGATTCTCTCTCACGTTCACTATTTGTTATAAGACATATTTAGGGTTTCAGGAAAACAGTATGTCAGTCAATTTAAAAATCTGGAAAAAGTACAAGGTAAGCCTTCCCATGAAGGTCAGAAGTTGTCAGAATAGTCTCTCCCACAGAATTAGTCTGTGATTTTGGTATCATTATGACACTGTTATGAACTACAGAAGGTTTCCTTATGTTACTATATAGAGCAACCAAGCCAACCTAATTGGTTAAATTATTTGGTGTAACTATACATATGTATGTCCACAAAACAAATACCTATTGTAAATGTAAATTTACTCTCAGCCATCAGTAGCAAGAATGTATCAAAATAGGTTGTTACAAAGTCATTCAACAATTTGCTCCTATCTAAAGTTTAAAGTTGGTAAGCACAGGGTTTTCTTGTTGCCTTTGAGTCACAGAAGTTCGGAAATCCTCCATGAGTCCTGTTCTGCAGGACGAGCACCTCTCTCCTCCTGCGGCCATCTGGAGCACTTCCTCAACCTCAACAACAGCACCATCCCTGGCAGTATTCAGCAACCTTATCTTTCTCTCCCACATGTACAAGGTAAAAAGGAAAAAAAATACTACATTTGCATATGTAATTACGGTGTAGTTCAGCAGTGAGCAAAAAATTACTGGAAGTTGAGAACAGATATGCCCGATGACCACACCTTAGTTTTTCAAATGAAAATGCTTTGCAAGGAAGGGGAAGGGACAGCAGTAGGGAAGGAAGCCAGTCATTACAGCTCCAAATCTGCTTCAAAGTCCTTATTCACCATCTCATGCTCTTTTCGGGGCCAACTGTACCTAGGTCCTTCCTATGAACAATAACACAAGAATGAATCCAGTAGTATGTGACTAGTTCTACTTGAGCTTACCAAACAGCTAATAATAGGGTTAAAAAACCAAAAGGCTTTGGAAAGACAAACAAAATAGACAACTAAACAGATTACAGATTCTGAATAGTATCTCCTTTTTCCAGTCTAGAACTTCACGTGACTTATAGTAGGTAGCATACAGTAAGTTAAGAGAAAGAATAAAATGGATTAGAAGGTAAGAAGGAAAACCTGATGTATACCGGAAATGACACAAGGCAGCAATTCCTCATGGCATTGAGAAAAGCTGCCTAAACCCACGTGTATTTAAGGAAACAGGGACAACTCATCTCCTTCAGTTTTTGGGCATTAAGAAAAGCTATGTTACATTCTGGCAGGGGGAATGTTAGAAAAAAAAACAACCTGCTTCTTTAGGTCTAATCTACCAGGTTAGCAAAAAACAACCTGGATCCCTGTAATTAAGGTCTGATTTTTCTGTTCTTTAGCTTGCACTTTTTCAGATGGAATACATTTCCCCAGGACTTTTTCAGTCATGCAACATTTGTGATGTTTTGTAATTTCATATTGCTTTCTCTTATACACAAGCTGTGGACAGATGTCTCTACAAAATGGAACAGAAACTGCCCTCAGTGTCTGTCAGACAGAATTTAAAAAGGAGTGTTTGCTGAAATAATGAAAATAATTCATATCATAGTGACTGAAGGTGTTCCCTAGTGTCATTGGCCCAAGAGCGTTTGATACTAACGAGGACAGTCACACCAGTTCATAGGTAAAAAAACTCTCCCTACCACATCAGACTCTTTTAACCTCTTTATTTCAAGTGTCATCTGAAAGCCACTCTCAGGATCGTGGTGAAACGCCATGTTTATAATCTGTTTATCTCCGATGCTCTTGCCAGCTCCTCCAACATTCCTGATCTAATACTTTAATTGCAATAAGCTAAAAAACTGAAGAGCTTGCAAAAGACAAAGGATATCTGCATCAAATACAAAAACATACTTAAAACCACCACATAAAACTATGTAGTTATTTAGATAGTTAAAGAAGAGTTGTTTCTTCTCCTTCTGATATAATCCAGTATCATATGGGGTTCTTAGCATTTTAATAAGTAATTTTACATGCTCTTTCACTCAAGAAGGACTCCTACTTGTACTCACAGACTGAAGTAGGTAAGATGGAATGTCATCTCAGCAAGGATAGGATTTCTCTATTTTACTCAGTCATAATTGAGCTTCCTAACATATCCAGAGGAATATATTCATCATTAGACGTATTCATTTGCTTTACACAGTTCTCCAAAAATAGGATAGATTGAACATACTGAAGGCAGAGCAACAAGGGAGATGTTACCAAACAGAAAGTAAACATTTGTAAGGGAAGCAACAAAGGATGCCACTTTTCAGGTTTTAACCTTTGGGTGACAGCAGCTGTTAACCAAACTGCTTCACAACAACAGGGGTAAAATCCTCACATCAAGGAGATTGTGACAGCTGGGAATGACAGCTGAAAAGGACAGAACTGAAACAGGCTGCTTTCAAACAAGATTGACTTCTCAAAGATGAGAAAGCATATTTTTAGTTAACTTCTGTTCCTCTGAAAAAACACATTAAAATAAAAGATACAGCAACATCACAGTAATGGCATCAGAAACAAGCAAAGAGCGAGGCAGAGTAAAAAAAAAACCCACAAAACAAAAAAAAAACAAACAAACAAAACCCAAAACAAGACAACAAAACCACCTCCTTTCTTCTCTATTTGGGGTTCCTCTGGCTACAGACGTACAAGACAAAAAACAATGGCTAAAAAGTTCAGCACTAACCAACCCAAACATGTGAATCACTGCCTGGCTGCTCCACATGTGAAGATACAAACTTAATAAGCTTCTTCTTTCTGCTCTACCATTACTTATTCTCTTAACATATGAATGTAAGCTGCTAGGTACTCACACAAGGAACCAGATATATAGGCCAAATACAGAAAGAGAAGACCCAACAGATTTTTACTGCCTGAAAGGTGCTTACATACTGTGGTGATAGGGGAAGTATTTTTCTCAGGAGTATTAAAATAGATATATAAAGCTATGCTGCATTTAACTGTAGTTAGCATTTCATCATCAAGTCTCACTCTTCTTGACTGGGCTTTCCATTTCCCTTGACTGTCATACAGGAATACTACTTACCTAAACAAAAAAAAGAACAAATAGATTATTAAATAAACGAATTAGGGCTCAATACAAAAGGAAAACTGAAAAAAAAAAAACCAAACCTACTCTTTCTTTAAAAGAGGAGGGCAAGCAAAGATTAAAAAGTTGCAACTGTGAACACTTTTTAAAAATATCCAGCTTCTGGTACCCTTTCCAATAACTTAAAAATAACACTCCAGGAATTGGACAGCCACAAAAGCAAACCAAGACTAAGAAATACCCGTGCATTTGATAATTAGCGCAAGAAATTGACTCAATCATAGTATTAGAAGCAATGGCAAAAAATTTTTTAATAGAATATGGAAGCAAAACACACAAAAAGAAAACACACAAAGCCCCCTACAAACCCCCCAGCAATTCTAGTATTTCAAGGCATCACCTAGTCCACTGAGGTCAAAGCTATTTCACATTGTGATCTTCTCATGCAGCAGACAGAGGACCAGTTTCTTCACTTCCTGGAAGGCCACCAAGGTCAACCAGAAATAAAGTATACAACCTTCAGTGAGAAGCAGATTACTCCCTTCCCTATACTCCACCCTCTCTCCTTCCAACACATGCTATTTGCCTTACCCATCACCCCAGCCCACTCATTACATCCATCTCCATGGTCTGCTTGGTTTTTTTGTTGATTTTTTTTTTCCACATTTTTTGTTGTTAAGTATTTCATACAGGGAATTTTTGTTTTAAGGAAGACTTATGCTTTCTTAATTATCTAGCAATCATGTTCAAATAGCAGAAATACTAGCCACACTCTGAGGCTCTTCTTCAGTCATTACTGTCCGAAGAACACCAGTATCTGATTAAATCATCTCTGCCCAGATATTAAGCTCTAAGAAAACAGCCTTCTAAACATCCCACACAGTGAAGGAGGGATGTTGAAGTAAATGGTATAGGTCTTAAGTCAATTTCCTCCTGGTGTGCTTTACTTTTGTCTACCTTACACACCACTGAACTTAAAATTTGGGAATACAAAAAACATCCAAAGACAAAGTTCTACTTCTCTGGCACATCATTACATAAACACTAACTATGAAGACAGGAAACATCACCACTGAAGATACTATCCTCATACTATTTAAAAATGACTAAAGAGAAAACCCAGGTTTTGCATCTTGCCACTTGTTTGCTGAAAGCGTAAGTATTTCAAGACAGTAAATATGAAACAGCTTAAATACTCACACAGAAAGAAATAGTAACTGAATAGAGTGCTGAATGATAAAATCTGTTCTTTCTCTTTAAGGCTCTAGATCAAGCCAAATGCACTGGTAGTCCCAAGGATTAAAAATGGATTGAGACGCAGTCTTGCTATGGACTTCCTGTGTGACCTTGGGTAAGTCACTTGAGAATTCAGTTCTCAAAAATAACAGGCCTATTATAGCTGCCGGAATGCAGCATCAAGGTTTCTGAGACCACAGGTGCAAGCCAGGTCCTGTTTACATGCCCATAACAGAAAAGACCCTACCTAGTGAGTTCTCTTGAAAACAAACAAGGTATGACCAGAACTTCAGGAATATTAAGCAACAGAAAGTTCATCTGGAACTGTACTTCGAAAATTAGTATGAAAGCCTACATCAATCCAGAATTATTTCCATTTTTCAAGCTCTTGCTTGGTGATTTGTGTGAAACCTATCATAAGTAGAATATGATCTCCAGAAATGCAGTATGTACTGTTAAATACTGGATTTACAGTCAGTGAAGCACACCATATTCTAATCAGCCTGCATTATCAATTAGTTGGAGTTTCTGAAATTACTACAAACAGCTAATGAGTTGAATGCAATGAGCTTATATTTTTGGTAAATAATAATGACTGTATTTACAAATAGGGATTCTTAAGAGCCATTTGGCTAGATACTGTACTTCCAGCAGTTTCTCTGCAAGAGAGTGCAGTTGCTCAAACATGTTAAAAAAAAACAAGCAAAACCCCACAAGCCAAGCTTCAGAGAGGTTGATTTTATTTCTTTAGCATAGTAAGTGTGTCCCATGCACATTAAAAATGTCTGCCATCCCTCAGTGGCATTTTAAACCCTATCATAACAGATATCTTCACATGAAGAAAGGCGCTGCACTGTAAGAAGAAATGAAAGGTTAATACAATCACCTGAGTCCCAGCAGGCAAGGAGGCAGAGGATGGCTGTAGAACCCTTTCCCCCTGTACTGCTGACAGAGGAGCTCACTTGCAGAGGGCAAGGGTCTAAACACAGTCAGTAACAATGATACTAACAGGACCTGTAATAAAGCCAAAAGTCCACAGAAAGATCCAATGGGGAGAGATTACTTGATATAAGAGAAAACATTCAATAAAAGAATTTGGGCTGAACTCACCTAAGTCAAATCCACAGGCTTTCAACCAGAAAGTTTAATCTGAGTGACTTCTATGATCAGAAGTCCAAGCCAGAGGGAAAGTTTAATTTGCTTGCTACTTTTCATCAACCATTGCAGCATCATGTTTACAAGAGTCCCATAAGTAAGTAAAATTGTTTCAGGCAACTAATTACCTTAAAACATCCTGCTTCACAATTGTTAAAATAACAAGCACTGGTTAGTGAGAGAAAAATTAAGAGAAAATGACATTTTAAAGTGTATTCTCATTATATTTCAGTAGTTAACATTAAAATGAAGTATTATTTTTTATATGAGAGAAGATTTCCCTGGTCTCAAAACAGTTAATTCAGCTGTCCATGTAGACCTGTTCACTGTGCCTGGAATTTTAACTCAGGCTACATTCCTCAATTCCCATATTGCAAATTTAAATTAATGCTGGAGTTAAAACGTGATACCTAGTGAAAAGAAAGGCATGGGGCAAAAGAAGAAAAGCAGGACAAGGAATGTTGTATCCCAAGCGTCACTAACACCTGACATCCTGCCAGTAGTTAACACCTTGGAGCTAACAGAACTACGCCATACTTTTGCCTTATTCAAAGGCACTTACAATCTTCTTAAAGTCCTTCCCTTTGCAACTAAACTTAATATGAAATGGTTACCTAATAAAAATAGAGGAAATCTCACTGTAAAGCAAGTGAACTAGCACCCCAACAAGTCAATCTACCTAACCTCTTAGTAACAAACTCACTCTTACCAGGGGGTAACAAAATGCCTGCCTCATGTATACTTCTCCTCATGTATACTTGACAGTTCACAGAGTTTACTTGGTTTCATTCATTATTCTTTTTACCATTAAATATGCATCTGAAAACCTGAAGGTATACTTACTTTTCAGAACACAAATATAAAAGGTTGGTATCTTTTTAACCCTCTAGTAAGGGAAGTTGTAAGTATTTTACTCATTTTACTTGTTTCACAGCACTGCTAAAGAACAAGATGAGTTAGTTTTAGTTTTGCTATTTAATAAGAATCAAGACAATCCTATAATATATTGGAGAAATGGTAAGAAAGCAACTAATCCTGATCCTGCAAGCAACTTAGAATATAAAAATCTTTGCTGAATCTATTTAAAGGCCATACAGAATTCACACAGCACAGTAATGCAGATGACCGGCAAAAACAAACAAACAAAAAAAAAAAAAAAAAAAAAAAAAACACCAAAAAAAACCCCACAAATCAAAACACATTGTTCTTTTCTCCTCATCATTTCTCTACCAAAAGAGGGGGAGAAAGAGAAAAGGTAGACAGGAAGAGATATTAGCAACCAGTGCTATGTTTCTGCTGTGTCAGAATGGTGCTGTTGTCCCAACACTTTGCTAACTCCTTGGATGTAGGGGTGTTTGTGTATTGACCAGAAGTAAGGACAATTACACAGAATAGTTTTCTTCAGGTAAGAAGTGCC
Source organism: Forpus xanthops (assembly GCA_032466535.1). Classification (NCBI taxonomy): domain Eukaryota; kingdom Metazoa; phylum Chordata; class Aves; order Psittaciformes; family Psittacidae; genus Forpus; species Forpus xanthops. The sequence goes on along the minus strand of JASSUY010028618.1, from coordinate 2,410 downwards.
AAATTGTCTTGTAAGTAGGGGCTTTAATGGCAGTGCCAATCAGCTCTTTTGTTGATATCCAGTAGGGGCCAATAAACAAGGTGGAAAAATAATCAGCTCCAGATTTAAGAAAATACAAGTGTGTCTTTCCAGCTGCAGTTAATGCATCAGGATGGAAGATCTACCTCCTAACTCATGAACACAGGGATGGGGGTTGGTGGGTGGAAAATAAAGTTTACAGTACAAGAACAGCTGAGTTAAGTTTATCAACAGATAAACAGAAGGAAAGTTTACAGTGTAACAACTGGATGCCCGTAGCCCAGTATTATTAACTGGTATACTGGGTGTCAAGTGCAGTCTCTCTCTAATAATCCCACATTCTATGGGAAAGTGCAGGAAAAATGCAACTGAAACAGCAGAAATTTGATCTAGTATATATTACCAACAAGCCAGCTGCTGAAGCATCTCCTGTATGCTGATGTCTCATTAACAGAAGATACTCACCTATAAAAGCAAAGTGCATTTAGAGATTTAGAGACAAAAAAAAAAAAAAACAAAAAACAAACCCCCCAAAAGTCTCATACTTATCCAAAGGTTAAACAGTTGACATTTTTCTAGCCATTTTCTTTAGTAAACATTTGCAAGTCACACATAAACCCACTGCTGAGAAATCTCTATTATGCAGAATCTATTATCGAAACAATCCTGATGCTTCAATGCACAATGACTGAAGTTGGTTTTAATTCCTCAAAAAAAAAAAAGAACCAAACCCTGCCTAAGACAAGCCACTCAACAGCACAGAAGTAGTTGATAAAGACTCGGAGATGTTTCATAATGAAATGAGTGCAACAATGAGGACCAAAAGTGATGAAGATGAAGGATACCTGGACTGATATCACATCTTATACACCTTTGTTTTCTGTGAGCGATACATGCTGCAGACAAAACGTTCTGTGCTAAACAGCCTCAAATCTGGTTTTCTAATATTAAGCACAAAGGAAAAACACTGACAGCAAGCATGGTAAATAAATCCCTCCCTTGAGATCGAAAGCAGCAGACAGGAGGGGGCTGACATGCATGCAGGAGAAAACTAAACACCATCTTTTTTTTCTACCTGCACAAGTTGCCATTTGCTGCAGCGATCAAGAATCTCCTTTCCACGTTGATTACAAAAAACTAGGGTTTCAGAAAATTTCTCTCTCAAGTCATCTGTTGATATGCTTTATGAGTATCATATTCATATCACTGGATCTTTAAGAGAAAAATCCATTTCTTTCCTATTCAGGTAAACATGTTTACAGCTCCTGCACACACGCTGGGTGGTTCAGACTTGCATGTCACACACATGTCGTCAGCAACAAGAAAAGCCCCTTTCTCTGATCATCAACATTTTTAATAAGGTAGAGAGTAAAGCACTTTCCAAACTTACCTTTAGCGCAGTCAAATCATGAGCTAAATATAAATATTTACACTAGGACAAGTAATTAATAACATGAGCGTGCAAAGAGAAATACTCACTAAAAAACGCACAGAACAAAATAAGAAAACCCTCCTAAGTTCAAAGCGATCAGATCAACTCGCCGGCCCCCGGAGAGGCCGTTATTTATCACCACGTTACGCCAGACACAGTCAGGATTAGAGAGGAGAGGCACCGATCGTGACTCGGAGCTATTTCAAAGACCATTCCCTGCGTCTCGGGGAAAACGCCTCGGATCGCAAGCGAAAGCCTTCCTATGTGTGACCCTGCACAGGAAATGCCAAACAAAACCTAAAATTGCCAAGGAAGGTTACAAAACCTCCTGCTTTACACCCTACCGCGAAGAGTCGCTACGAGAACCCAACTACTTCTCCATTTTACAGAAAACAAGTAGAGAGTGGGTGTTATGAGCGTTTATTCTCCCCGCCGTACACCTTCCACACGCATCTTAAACTATCACACGTACCAAAGGGGAAAATAAAAAAAAAAAAAAACAAACACAAACCCACCCCACGGCAACCCTTCAGTATGAAATGTAAATGTAATTCCTTATATAGACTGCAGCAGCCGGTCGCACACGCACGGAGCGGGGGCCCTCGGCCAAACCGCTACCACCCATTGTTACACAAACAGGTACCTCCGAAGCCAAAGGAAAGGCAAGAAACTTCGCCGCCCGCCCTCTCCGCCCGGGAGCAGCCCTCCCCTCCCCACCGGGACCGGGGAGGCAAAGGCGGCAGCGGGGCGCCGCCGGGGACCAACTCTCGGCGGAGAGAGGAGGTGGCGAAAGAGGCGAGCGGGCGGCGGGGCTGCCGGTCCCCTCCCGCCGGCCCGGGGCGGCCGCGCAGCGCTGCCCTCACGCGAATCGCTGCCCGCTACGGCGACAGTGCCTCCCCCACCACCGCCGGCCCCGCTCCCCGGGGGTGCGCCCCCCCCACCCCCCCCCCCCCCCCCCGG
>JASSUY010028617.1:0-27063 GCA_032466535.1 Forpus xanthops | reverse complement strand
CAGAGACAGGACACCTGACCCAAACTGACCAAAGAGGTATTCCATACCACAGCACGTCATGCCCAGGATGTAAAAAATGGGGGCAGGGACCCAGAAGAGTTAGCTCACTTCTGGCTTAGGCTGGGTATCAGTCATCAGGTGGTGAGCAGCTGCATTCTCTTCCTTTGTTATTTCCCTTATCATTATTGGTGGTAGCAGCAGTGGTTTGTGTTATACCTTAGTTACTGGACTGCTCTTATCTCAACCTGTGTGAGTTGCATTCTTTCAGTTCTCTCCATCCCTCTGGGAGCGGGGGGAGAGGAGGAGGAAGAAATAATGAGCTGTGTGCCTGATTTACAACTGGGCTTAAACCACGACACTACTGAAGGTGAAACAAGGGGCTTCTGCCAATAATATTTATATGTACAAAGCTCACATCAAAATTTGCCTGCATAGAATCTGCATCATTAAGAGAGTAAAGCAACAATATTAAAGGTAAACCCAGATTGTGGCTCTCACTGAGTTCAGGAAATACAGTTGCATATATTTTAATATAGGTAGATATTTTTTAAATATTGTTTTCAGTGTGTCCAGAATGCACGTTAAAAAGGCTCTAAAAATGACAATACCTGCTTGTATATTAAGTTTGAACAACAGAAAAATGCTAAAAATAATGATGTTGGAAAAATGGGTTTGGCATATATCTTTGCATGCTTACACAAATGCCAACTTTACCACATGCAGCTGTGTCACATTAACTGTCCTGTGATGAATGCTGTTTAATAAGCAGAAGAGAGGAGGTTGGCCTACATTTGACTCAGGCACTTGCGCTGCTGAAATTAAGGTGTGCTGGCTTCATCTCCCCAGATGTGAAGCAGCTGCTCCGCTCTTCATGCAGAAGAGGGCTGCAGCAGGGTTTGCTTGCTAGACTCTGGGCAGGACACTTCTATAATTGCTATAATTATCTAGATACATGGAGATATTTAAGCGCACAACTGATAGAAGATTGTCATGAGAATCTATTGAGTATCCAAATAGGAACTATAAATCCATACCAGTCAATATGAATTTTCAATGAGTGTTTGGAGCCATGCAGATGTCAGAAAAAGGCAGTCTTCACAGTGACAAGACTAAGTCAGACCTTATTGATGTAATCCACAATATTACTGCTCTCGAGCAAAGACAGGTAGATTACTGCAGATGCATGCCAGGTGTTATTAAAGAGTGCATTGGGAATTGTCAAACTTGTGAGACTGCTATACCAGCTGTACACTCAGAAGGCTCTTACACCTTTTCCCCAGCAGCCCATCTTTTATTTTCAGTACATACAGAATAATGTTGACAAAAGAAACGAGATAAAGTAATTTTCAGCTTCACGGCAGCATTCAGTAATCTACTCCGCAGCTGCGGATTTTGTTATTCCAGGCGCAGAGACAGAGCTTGGATTGAGATTTTTGGCCCAGTTTGTAATAAAACCTGTCATAAACCTATCATCGTAACTGCCCAGCTGAGGCTATTTCTCCAGAGGAAATTCCTCCACCAGATTTACCTTTCACTGTTGGGGGGTTGGGAGAGAAGTCCTACAACTGAGGTGGAACAACATGATATTGCTGGTTAGCTGGTTCCTTCAAGGAGCATGGGGATATCAGGACAGACTTGCCAGTGAAAAATGCTTAAAGAAAAAAGCAGGTTTCATTTGAGGTTTCTGCTTTGTAATTCCACCTCCTTTGCAATGATACAGTGGATATATCCACAGTTCAGTGAATGCATTTGAGAAGTATCCTTTTAAGTGTTAAAGGCTCTCTCTTTTTTTCTTTTTTTTACTGAAGAGTAAAACGTTAAAACCATCTGAAGTGAAGCTCGCTCCAGATTTACTTAACTTTAGTCCCAAACTTTATATTCCAGAGAAAAAGTACATAGAATAATAACTGATAAAAAAAAAAAAAAAAGTACAAAAGTATTTCAAAGCTATATAATTGTATTTTGACTGTGCAGATATTACTTCTTTGAACCAACAGGAACTGCTGTACTCTGATCAGGGAATTCTTAAAGGGCAAAATACTTCTCTTATCTCAGACAATAACCTGGGATATTCCAAAGGAAAATAAGCATTTAAATATAGCATAGGCCCTAAAAAAGTATCTCATTAAGACTTGCTTAGTGCTGCCACTGGTGCACTGTGATGTACTTCAGAACTTCTTGAGTGAGCCAAGCACTAGTGAACAGCAGTCCCTTTCAGCCTCTGTAAATATCTCCAACACACACATGTAGAAACACTCTCATGTCTACATTTGTAACTCCAATTGAAACTTCTGTTTGTAATATATTCTTAAATAAAATCTTAAGTTGTTTAGTTTCTTGTGGCATACACCCAAATAAAGCCCCCAGTCCTGCAAAAAAAAATCTAAACACCATTTGATATGTCTTTCCCAATGAATATTTATAGCAATGTAGGTGTCAGAGACACTTTTCAGTGAAAAAAAAACCTTATTCAGGTTTTATTGATGTAACTCATGATATTACTGCTCTTGTACAGTATAAGGTCACGCTGAAGTTATATGTCAGACTTCATTAAGGTGTGTGTTGAGAATCATCAACTCGTGATGCTTGCTGACCTGAGCACCTTGCAGTTCATGAACAGTAGCAAGGCTTTCTCATGCCACACATTTGCAATATGTCTGCACAGTCAGCTAATCAATACTGGTAAGAATTTGAAATTTGAAAACAGATCTTTCTTGACTTATCCAGGAAAATAATCCCATTTGGAGGATGCTAACTTTTAAGCAGAAACCATCCTGGATCAGAGAGTTTCTCTATAAAACTTCCAGCAAAATTGAGAAATTTCACAAAAAGTTTCTGTTTCAACTATATCCCCTCCCTTCCACAGCAAGCTTCAGAAAGAATCAACAGAAAAAAAAAGAAAAAGAAATTCTCGATTTCCTCTATTATCCTATTCTAGAATGATTCTCAATATAAGTGAAATTAGGTCATGTATTCAGTATGGTACACATGCACTATTTATGGCCCACAAGCAAGCTGCAAGCTGCGAAGTTCAGTGCCACTGTTTATCATGAAGTCAAACTCTGAGGCTAAATAACTTAATATCCTTAAATTTTGTATCCACCATATATTTGTGCTTTGGAGAGCAAATGCCTAGCTGAAGGCTCCAGTGTAATTTCTTTGGAGTGCTGACCTTCCTTTGAAGTATTACTAGTATTTGTCACTGTTATAGTCATGATAGTAGATGAGATTTACCAGTCCTTGTTCCCTGTGTTATCAGATTGGTTAAGTTAAATATTTAAATGGAAAATGGCTTTTGCGTTTTAATGACATACAGAGTAATTCAGAAACAGGGACTTTGCAGTACAACAGAGGGAAATACTTATGAAGCTGATGACTCACTGAGATTTCTTGTACAGTCTTGGTGTGTTAATGTACACCAGGAGAATTCCACCTAGATAGATACTGCACTGAATCCCTGATTACCAACAAGGAGAGAGAGAGATCATTTTCACTTACCACCTGTAGAGCTGTAGGATTGAGGAGCTCCACAGAGCAAAAAGCCCATCTTACTTGTCTCTGTGCATTTCACATCACATTTTGTTACACACAAGGCATTATTGTTTTGCTGTTTTGGTTGGTTTGCTTTTTTTTCCTCATGCATACATTCTGCCAGAATTGTAAAGATAAGGAATATAATAAAAATTATGTTTAATCACAGTAAGGCTATCCGAATCCAGTAAATAAATGTTCCCCATACTTACTGCTTAATCCTAAAATGAATATAATCTGATTATTTTCCTAATACTACTGGAAATCTAATGTTCCTGTAAGGCTTTAGAGAGCCTCCTCATTCTGAAGTTCAGTGGGAGCTAGTAAGCTGATTTCTGTAGATGCTCCTGAAAAGTCCAACTATAAATTAGACAAAAATATTAAATATTTTAGAAGCAATTTGGGAGGTCTCCTTTGCTATGTTACCAAAAAGCTGTCCATCCCCCCAAAACCTGCGTGCAAAGATTTTGTGTAAAAACATGGACACATGCAAATATGCTCGCTGTTAAAAAAATAATCACGTTTCATAGCATTCAGAAAACCACAACTCGCGTAACAGATACGTTGCTTGTGTATACATAACAAATGAGTTTCAAACTGACATACATTTGTATGGCATTAACTAAGTAGGTGAATTTTACACTTATTAAATTAACCAATAAAAAACACCCCTTAATTCAATTCCAAACTGTTTTTATTTGCTGTGGGAAACGTACAAGTGGAAACTCAATCAAAGAAAAATACCCCTGCTACTCCAATATATGTCTCCAATGGCAGCTCTTCACAAACATAAGTAATTGGGGAGCAGGCTTCAAATAAATAAAACAAAGACATCTGTCAGAGAAATAAGTATAACATTGGGGATAGGGAACTGATCAATATCCCCCTCAAAGTAGACTAGTTACACACACTAATTAAATTTAGGAGTCTGAAGAACAGTCTTAGTAGTAAAGCAGATGATTTGTACTCACCAGCCTGCTAAGATGGGGTATTTCCACACACTCCAATGGGCCTCTATTACAGACTGAAATCCTGGGGTCATGACCAGCACAAATTAGAAGCCACATCAACTTATCATCTGTCCAGGTATTTGTAAAGCACAAAATTCACTTTGAAACATCCTTTTCGTTTACCCTCAGGAGCTGTAGCTACAATTGACTGCCTCTAGCCTGGGTTCCTAATGGTCAAGGACACAGTAATCCTTATTTAAGTAATGACCTTGCAGTCCTGAAGATCTGCTCTGCTTTGTGTTAAATATAAGGAAGATATAATATAAACAGAGGTCACAGAAACGTATGTGTGTGTGCATGTGTGTGTAAGTTCCTGCTTTCCTTCATTTATAGTTCAGCAGATACCCATTCATTGCAAGCAATTGCCTAAAGTAACAACAGCTGCATTCATGTTTATTAGAGGTAACCACAACACCAGCTTGTCATATTCAGTCAAATATTCCTTTTCTCATGTTAAGTTCTGTTTGTGTATTGCCAGTCTAAGAACTGCTCCAGAAATATGTAGAATGGCCTCTGCGGAAACCTCTCTCCAAGGGTGGCATTTGGATGAGTGTGCAAGATGTGCTTGGCATGAAGCTTGCTAGCAGGATTTTGGAAATGTTTGGGGGGGGAAGTAAGCAGCTATTACACTGAATTCAACTAAGTACCAGGCAGCACAGCTTCCAGGTATGAGGAAGGGTTTTAAAATGGGCTGTAGCCACAACACGGAGTCTGTGGGCTGCAGAAGCATTGAGATCACAGAAAGCATTGTGTGTCAAGGACATGATTCTGAATATGACCTGGTGCATTCCAAAAGCCTGCTGACAATATATTTTTCTTTTTTAGAAAATGTATTTGCAGTTATTTAAGCATCAGAAATACCACGCCATATGATCCGCACTAAAAATACCCGTTATCTCCATCAGAAGAAAGATGTTTACATTACCAACAACAAAGAGGTTACAGGAAACTCTTGGATTTCTTGTCAGTGTACAAAGCTTAAAATATTATTTTACTGAGCTAAATGTCTTTTATATTTGCTTTTTAAAATAGTAGCTACTTTTTATCTTAACTGTGACCTTTCCATCTGTTGGGTCGAGGATGTCGGCTGACCATGGAGTTAAAAGTAAAATAATTCCCAACAGATCCTGCATCTTATTTTTTCTAAAAGACAGCTTTATCTCTTTGCTCCTAGTCAATACTTTGAAGAATTATTATGAGTTTTATTTATTGCTAAAGAAAGATTAATAATCATATCTTTTCCTTAAACTGTAAGTCTCTTTCAATCCATCCCTTTCTTACAGCAAACAGTCTAACCTATACAAGCATGCCACACAGTCTAACCTAAATGCAATCACTGTGTTAGCAATACAGACTTTAGAATAGTTGTAGTCACAAAATCTTAAGATTACTTTCCTGTGGAGTATAACACTAATGTAAAAGGGAAACAGAGTAGCTCAGATTACTCAGTCTATTATTAACACTACTGAGAAATTTAATGTCACTATCAAAATGAGATGCATGATATTTATGTCACAATAATACTGGTATACCTGATGCATGTACCAAATACAACTTCTGGAAATGTTTGAGTAATCTCTACTCCACAAAGTGAGAAAACTCCTGTTGCAACAACTTCAGCGTTTCTTAAAGTTTGAGTCACATCTCATTTGTCAGACAGAGCAGACATGATAACAGGTTTCAAGTACTTGGACATTGAGAATTAGGCAACAAATACTGCCAGGGCAGTTTAAGCTATCCTAACTGAAAGGCCTGCTTAGACCATGGAATCCCCAATACCATCACTAGCATTACAGAAAAGGTGGACAAAAAGCCATCAGAAACGTTCCAGGGCTGATCCTACCCTAGCACAGAGCACAGCTGAGAAGTCTGAAGTTTCTATCTACAGCAAGACAGACATCCTTTTTACACTTCTGAACCACATTTTTCCCCCCAGATGCATCTGTCCAACAGCCCCCAGTGGACAAGTGAGAGAGAGTATGGCCAGGACCTGGTGTCAACCCCAGCTCACCTCTGCAGAAGCGGATGAGGATAGAGAATCCCTGGGTCAAAGCCCTCTATGACATGACCTATTCATGCTAGTTATCAATAAGATTATGCATAGTTTTAAAAGGTGTTTGGAGACCTCTAGGCTTTATATAGGTTTTAGAAACACAAGAGCACCTGACTGCATTTACAGAACATCACCCTTAAAAATATTCCCCTTAGTCTGGCAGACTTACAGCTCTTCAGTACTTGATGTTTTGTATAACCTTGAACGCAGATGCTTTGCTCTCTTCTGAAAGGTATAATACAAAGAAATTAAGGAAACAATAGGTAAACGTGTGAGAAGAGGGATAGAAGGTATGGCAGTAACTTCTGCGAAGGTGAAACTGTTCTGCTGAATCTAGTTCTCTCAAGCAGAACTGAAGTAGATGAAAAGCATGTTTGCATCTTGATGCTTAGTTTTTCTTTTTTCCCCTTTTCTTTATCACAAAATGAAATATTTCCTCTCACATCCTCCATCAATGCACCAGACAACAGATTAGTAAAGCTGTGTCAAAAAAAAGAATAATGTTTCCAAAGCAATAGAAATTCTTGAAGAAGTATCCATGTTAGGTTAATAAATTCTTTCTTCATTTCTATATTCATATAAAGCACATGTATTTCCATGCACCATTGAACAGAGAAATACTGTGCATTCCATAGAAAGCTGCTATTATGTTATTTTTCTTTGACTGAAGAAGTTATTTGCTACGTCTTTTCAAACCACAGTATAGAACCTCACTCCTATTCCTGCACCCTATTGAGTGCAACTGCAAATAGATTTTTTTTAAATGTTATTAATGGAGGAAAGTTTCAGATTCTACTTAATATTTGCTTTCCCCAAACCAGACTCTTTTCAAACTAACTTGACAGGATCCTGATATTACAATATTGCATACATTGAGCAAAGTCATTATTGGAAATGGATCATTATCAGTTTATCACGATAATGTGAGGTTCAGTAAGAGATTCTCAGGAAGATCCCAGCAAAGCCAAGCAGAACCAGGGATAGGCTGACACATGCTAAGGAGGAGCTGAAAGACAATCAGGACCCTGAGCTTGACTCTCACACAGGGAGGATGGAAACAAGCTGCTCTTAAGAAAGCAGAGGACACAAAGCAGAAGACACCTAGATGGAAGCAAACAGACTGTTTATGCTTTAGTCACAAACATGTTGATATTTTTATCCCAATTTCCCAAGTGTAAGTAGGGTTTAGACGGTATAAGCACTGCGGCAGCATGGCAGGAAAGTTCCCTGCTGAGTGTGGATTGTTTCATTGTCCCACATGTTTTCAACATTTTGCAGAGAAATTGTTCATGAGACAGGGTGCAAATCTGTGATCTCGCATTTCCACCCGCCAACACCTCCCCCTCTTTTTTTGTCAGGTCAATCAAATTAATTGGTTTCAACTTTTTTAAAGTAGAAGTTCATTAAAATTTTGAAGAATTGTCATCACAAGAAAAAGCACAATCTTCGGTTAACAGTGTCAACACACTACTGCGCTGGCTTCTTTTTCTTCTTAATTGGATATGTCGAATCAAATTCCACTTAGCCAACAGTTTTGATTTTGGTAAATCAGCATTTTTTTCCAGTGGGGAAAAAAAATTGTCAAGGAATTCCCAACCATCTCAAGTAATTTCTCAAATGTGGTGGTAGTTTAATAAAGTCGTAGCCTACTTAAAACTGCATTCTTGAATCTTTTAGATCTTCCTGAAGTATCAAGGGACAGTCAGTCACCAGTTGTATTCAATAAACTAGGAGGTGATACTACAGGAATTGATGCAGCTCTGTAGAGGTTTGAAAGAAGTGTATATACTGGAGAAAGCAGTAAATAAAAATAAAGCACCAGTGGAACTTCTTGTATCCAATGGGTGAGTTTATACTTGTGTGCATATATAAATAACTCAGCCTAAGGAAAGAGAAAATTGTAAACTTAGCAAGTTTTGACTAATATATAAATATAAGGCCAATGTCATCAAGTTATACTCTGCTATTTCAATTCTGTATTACTTTACCTAAAGGTCTTGCTTATTGATGCAGATAATTTCTGGCTCTCCATTCCATAAAGAAATATTAATTTAGGGATATTATAGACTGAAGCAACATTTTCCCATTATATTAACAGTATTTGTTGCACCTGCCTTCCTCCATTGCTCGTAGAGGTGGCTTTGCATTTCCAAAGGTAACAGAGACTGGCACTGTTAACGTGCAGATAGTATAAGGAATAATCCTGTCTCGATACTGAGTTAATGCTGTTAATGGTAACAACTTTAAGAACTTCTTGGAAAACTCACAAGACAACTTTAGTCTTCTTGAACTATCCAGCACTCTGAAAATAAAAAAGATCATTGTTTTATCTGCAGTAAAGTCAAAGGAATTGCTGAATACAGCGAGAGTATTCCACATATAGTTAACACCATGGTAATTTATCCAGTAAAGCTCTCATTTAACTACAGGAACTATTACACTAAATGATGTGTTAAGTGTGATTTGTGTATCAGCTGTAAATATTCAGAAAGAAGCTTCCTGTAATGAAAGCAGCTCCCCTCCAGTCCCCACTGCAGCCCACTTCAGTGTGCTAATACCAGAGGAGGGCACGCCAGCAGGTCACACAGCATCCATAGTCTGTCTGCCTGGTGAATTATAGGCAGAAAAGAAGGTGGCTTAAGCACTTGGTCTGACACAGTACCCACCCTGAGTAGCCCTGGGCTCACAAGTGGGAGCAGTATTTCATATCAGCACCTTACAAGCCAGTGGTTGTCACTGTGAAAACGCTCAGTGTTACTTATCAGAAGGATGACTGATGTTTGCTTGCTCTTGAGCATGGCCCTCGGCCACTGGTTGCAAACACAAGCCAGATGTGTACCATGACATATTATCTACGTTATGTCGTCTCACTGAAAAACACTGAGAAAGTTGAAACAGTAATCTGTCAGTAAGCCTGCCCTCTTTCTGCATCCAGCAAGACTGCATGTAAAATGATTAATTATGAATACGTACTGATTTGCACAAGGTTAGGAAAATAGCTATTCCACCACATACAGTGTGAAAAAAATGAATACTTCTCAGACTTCCAAATAAGTTTTTTCTTGTCAGCAAGATTTTACACACTTCCACATACAGTGTGCTCACAGATGCCTGCCTGCACTCACTACCCTCACTGCTCTTATTCCTCTTCCCTTGGGTTATCTGAAGGCCGATGAAGACTCTGCACCCCAGAGCTTTTAAAGGGAGAGATATTTAGAGCTGTAATAAGTCATTGCCTCTTTATGAACTGTACCTGTGCTGTTTTAATACCAAAAGAATGGAAAATCACTCTGATTACTTATATGAAGATAGGATGAGAGAGTTGGGGCTGTTCAGCCTGGAGAAGAGAAAGCTGCACAGAGACCTCATAGCAGCCTTCCAGTGTCTGAAGGGGGTCTATAGGGATGCTGGGGAGGATCTTTTCATGGGAGACTCTTGATGAGAGGACAAGGGGTAAGAGGTTCAAACTTAAACACGGGAAGTTTAGATTGGATCTGAGGAAGAAATTCTTTACTGTGAGGCTGGTGAGGCACTGGAATGGGTTGCCCTGGGAAGCTGTGAATGCTCCATCGCTGGCAGTGTTCAAGGCCCTGTTGGACATAACCTTGGGTGGCATGGTTTAGTGTGAGGTGTCCTTGGACATGGCAAGGGGGTTGGAACTAGATGGTCTGAAGGTCCTTTTCAACCCTAACTATTCTATGATTCTATGATATCTTTTACTCCACAGATCTCAGAGCTTTCAGAAAAAAATAGTAGAATGAAGCAGTTTATATATGAACATCAGACGTATTTCAACATCTATTTCTCAGAAAATACTTACTTTATCATGAATTTAAAAAACAACAAAAACCTCAGTCAAACACAGGCTTGTCAAGCCTGACAAGAGTTGATGACACTCATAAAAGGCACAGCTTTCTAAAGAGATATCTTTCTCTTGGAAAGCATTAGCCAATTGATAACACAGGTAGTATTCAGCACTCTACATCTGTGCTGAGATATAAAACTCCTGTCAAAGCTGCTGTCTTTATTGACATCATCATGAATACTTTGCTCCCGAGGTAAAGATATTATTGTCAGAAGTAGCTGAAAACATTATAGAAGATATTTCTGAGTTTAACTAGGTAAAAGTCTGTTGTTAAAAACATTTCCAGATTCCTTAACATCAAAAAAAAAAAGACTGAAAGAACACCATTCACAATAGCAATTCTCACTTAAAGTCTTCAAATAGCATTTTAACTGGAAAAAGACACCAGTTTGGTGTAGCTGGTCAGCCCCAGCACATGCAAGCTAGCTACGATGGCCCACATCACATCCCACGTCCTGGCTCAGCAGTTGATGTTTGAAAGGCTGAAATAAGGAGGTCAACTCAGCTACATACAGCCTCTTGCAAAGCTCTAGAGTTGTGTATCACTGTTGCACTACACCCAGTTTCTGTGACAATGGTAAGGAGAAACAGACATCCATGAAGGAGCAGAGCATAAATCCCAACGTGCCCATTGCTGCATTCTTCACCACACACTGAAAATAGTACTGTAAATAAAGGGATAAACCATTGCCTCCCTCAGTGCTGGCCTTATTTAAACATGCTATAATTTGACAGACAAAACTAGTCACTGAAGACCAAATCTGCAAAAAAGATTTCAACAATTTGCTACATACTGGAATTAAAACCCTGAGACACTTGCTCACGGGCAAGCTCATGCCTTGGTCCTGCTGCAGTCTCAGCCCTTACTAACAGCCTCCCTGCCCCATTCAGAGAATCAGAGGTGAGCACATGCCTGCACTGTTTCAACCCCATTGCCATCCCCATGACATTTCATCCCACTCAGTTCTTGCCTGTAATCTAATTTGACCGAGATGGAGAAACCTCACACTCTCCAGAGATCGATTCTCCTCAAGTGCAGCACATAAATGAATATTTTACAAGAAGTCATATAAATGCAGCCCTTTCCATTTTTCTTTCCCAGTTCTGCTGTATGAAGGCAGGCACTGGTACCAATTTACAGCATTAAACTTGCATTTCAGGAGCAGGCAGACATTCCTGGCCTTCCATCCAAGCCCCTCACCAACCTCCTCCTTTGGAGAGATCCAGAAAGTGCATACATACACTGCTATTTAGCATGTAACTTTAACACTATTTTATTTCATGCTCAGTTGTAACAGTTTATAATTAAAATGTGTGACTGCTCATTTGTGTGAAACCTTCTTCAATAAGAATATTCTGCACATGGTTACATGCTTCAGTGCCTAACGGTCAACAGCTAATGTACCTTGAATGTGGCTATAGGGAATTAACACTTGACATTTTAGGGTCCCACTGGAATAGCCTTATGCTTTTGACTTAAAAGGCAACAGAAATGTAATACTGAGATCAAAGACATCCAGCATGATTACAGTTTTTGAAGTTTTCATGCCATAGAAATTAGAGGCATTTTAGTTCATTTACTTTTGTAGTTTCATGAACAATACTTTGAGTCACAGTTCAGACTTTGGATGCAAACTAGTGTTTTGATGCACAAGGATCTGAAGATGCCAGGGAATTCCAGATTAATTCATACTGACAGCAAGGGCTTTCTTTAGCTTTCCATTGATTGTGCATCCAGCACAATCAACAATCAGCAAGTTTGGGGTTTTATTTTTGGTTTGGTTTTTTTGTTTGTTTTTTTTTAAAAGCGAAACTGCTACATCGGGCAAACAGTCTTTTCAAATGTGTATATGCAGCAGCCCCTATTTTTTGGATGAGGCATTAAATACATAGAGGTTCGTTTCTACATTTCACTGCCAGCAGAATACTTCACTTTTTCTTCCTCCTTCCTTCTATGCCCTTCAGCAGATCCATTAAATTGGACACTGCTGCTCTCCTATTTTAGATCTCTCATCTTGCTCTTTCATTCTGTAACTGATTTATGATTGTATGTAACCATCCCCTTTATTGCCATCATTGGCTGAGCAAAGCCTTTTGGTCCACAGTTGCACAGGATACAAGCATAGGTCCAATCTCACTCTTAAATTATTAACCACTGAATACTTCCATTCCAACTTTCTTTTATAATCAATAGCACAGACACAAAACATTAAGTCAGATGCTCAGAAACATACAATTTTCCCATGCACTGTGCCAGATGTAGAGTTGCCCATTTCCTGGTATGTGCACTTCTTGAACTTCCTTATCCTTTTCTGTATTTAAACAATCTTTTCTTCTTGCTTATCTCTTTCTTTTTATCAATATGGGTTATTTTGCTTCCTTTCATGACAGTTATCCATACTGCTACCTAACAGATTATTTCATACAAATTGTGCTTATTATGAAATTGATTATTTTTGTGGAAAAGTATTTTTAACTTCTTGCTGGACAGCCATTTGTAACCAAAGTCTCCAAAGCACAATGAATGCTCTCTTTCCTCAGTTCTTGAATAGAGCAACAGACTTCTTTAAAGCTTACAGGCACAGGCTAGATTGTACATCTAATATTTGCATAATTACTATGACAACATGTCTATGCTTAATATTCCAAACTAACTATAAAACTTCAGTACTAAATATTTTAATCAGGCTTTGCAGTCTACACTATTCAGTGACCCAAAGTCACATCTGACAGTGCCTTGAGTAAAACTTGGCCAAGTCAAATTGCACTTGAAAAGCAAAGCATGGGCAACCACCACAGGTAGCCAGAGAGCCAGCCCCTCAGAGCTGGTGCACAGGGAAGAGACTCAGTTATTTTGGAGTTTCTGGAGACTGTGAAACAGAAAAGCTGTCAGTGTTCTTTATGCATGGGTATTCCCAAAAGTCGCATTGCATTACATGCTTACGTGTTCAGTTTGGAAACTAAATTGTTTACCCTTCATGAAAGATAATCTTTGAATGCAGCAGTGCACTGTGTTAACCCCATTTATCCGCAATACTGTCCTGGACAGGTAAAGTGATTATAAATCTTGCAATACTCTGTATATCTGGGGGGGCTAAAGTAATATCCTTTTTCTGCACTGCATAGTCCTTGTAAAACAGCAATAAATCTGTTTATTTTTGTTATGGTTCTTCTGTCACTCTCTGACTGCTTCTGTTTTCTCTTTGAAAGCACTTGATTGTACCATTCTCTGTCTGTTTTCAGCATCATAAAATGAAATTCACTTCATTGATCAGAAGATGACCTCTATCCAGTGCCTCTTAGATTAGAGATAACAGCAGGCTGCTGTCTCACTGAGAAATAATTTTTTCAGCTCCTTCAGCTCCCTCTTTATTATGATTGCTTCCTAATGTATCACTTAAAAGCTGGAACAGAAAACAAATGAGAATATCTTATCCCAGTGTTTGTAGTTTGACTTACCAACAAGCGAGAGCACATACACACGCTCTGCAGCACTCATTGCTTTAGAATAAATCATTTTTCTGTGAAAGAAGAAAATATTTAGCTGTAGACAGATGAGCTGAAGAGAGGTAAAAATGGATTGACATAAAGCCTAAATTTTGCCTAAAAGGCTTTATGCTTTAAAACAAGAAAAATTGTAGATGTGCATTCACATGAAATTTAAACGGTGTGTATTCAGGAACGGGTTTTTAAATATCACCATTAAAGATCACATTAGAATATATTATCACATTCTGCACTGTAGCATGTGTTACACATTTATAACAAGGAAAGCATGAAAGACTAATCATATACTATGAATAATGTCGTATTTTTACAGTGAGGTTTGCAAAATGGTATCCCAGGCATTCAGTTCTATTGGGGGCAGAAGGAGGCAGAGACTTCTCTATCACTTACTACTCAGTTTCTCGGCATTTGCTGCAGAATGGACCCACTTCAAAGGTATTATGCACAAAGTAGCATTTATCTGAAAATAAACATAAATACTTGTATTATATCAGCTATTTCAGACTTGATTGATTTTGCACATATAATCCTTTAGACATAAACTGTTGACCAAGTCTGGGATGAAGTCTGGATCCAGCTGCATCTAATCTGAGGAGGAAAGATCCTCAAGAGGATCATTTCTGAGCTTCATGACTCAATGGGAAGATCTCCCTGACAGTTATGTTTAACCCTGTCATCTATGCAATAAATAACCAAGCACACCTAGAAATTGAATCTTGTTAAACAACTGATGCATTTACTATAAAGCTTTCTTAAATCAGTATTTTACATCAATAAACATGCTATTACTTCTTTGCTTATGAATGAAGTGCATCGCTTCATCCACAACAGACTGCATTTTGTTCCCAGGGCACTGGGTCCTACCACCTTTGGCTAAGCAATGCAACTGCTGGAGGGCTTGTCAGCCTCTATAACGTCTCTCAGCTTCAGTCTTATCATCCCTCACTATTGAAGAATGCACTCTTTAGGAATAAAATGAACTTTCTCCAAACAAAACTTTGAGTGCCTCAGACACTGGAGTGGGGTTTTGACAGCTGACCTTCTTTTATCAAGCCATATATTATCAAAGCAACACAAATCTGATAGTGTATTATACTAGTAAAGATGAAATACTGCAGGGATATATCATCCAATTAATGTTGGGTTTATGATCTGTTTGCCCTAACATGCGTTGCCCAGTGGAAGCCCTTTCTATTGTACTGGGCTTTTCTTGCTTTGTTTGAGGAGAGGTATCTGTTGCGGTTTGAGGCCCTCAAACAGTTCTGCTCACTCACTCCCCCCTCTTTCTTCCCCAGTTCTGGGGGATGGGGAGGAGAATCAAAAGAATGCAAGTCTCATGGGTTGAGATAAGAACAGTTTAGTAACTAAGGTATAATATAAATCACTATTGCTACCACCAATAATAATAGAAGAGAAAATACAAGGAAAGAGAATACAACAGATCTTCACCTGATACCTAGCCACGCCACACAGTGCCCCCCCATCACCTGATACCAAGCTTGACTACGCAGTGCACCCCATCACCTTATACCAAATCCTAGCCACACAATGCACCCCACCCCTGCACCACCATCTTTCTGGATCTCTGCTCTCTGTCTCTACATCCTGGACATGACGTGCTGTGGTATGGAATACCTCTTTGGTCAGTTTGGGTCAGTGCCCTGTCTCTGCTTCCGCCCGGCTTCTTCCAGGCTTCCCTTCTCCCTGGCAGAGCATGAAACTCAGGAAGTCCTCAGCCAGCCTAAACATTCTAAGCCATAATTATAAATACTTCTGCTATCAGCACTGTTCCCAAGCCAAAAATCCAAAACACAGTGCTGCACCAGCTTCTACTTAAAGGAGAAAAATGACTGTTGCTGCTGAACCCATGACAGTATCTTTTAAAGATGGAGAATAGAGAGGAAGCGTGTTTTCTTTCTGGCTACTTTCACACAATGCAACAGAAGCTGGAAAGCAGTCTATAAGACCAATAAAAATTAAAGCTGCCCCACTTGCTTTGCCCAAGTGGCTGGTGCTGGAGCCCAGTCTGCAGATTTCCCAGGGATAACACAGGGAAGAGTGACTCAGTGCATTTGGGATTCTCTGCAAGGGTAGAAAGGCAGCACTTCGCCTCTGCAGAAAGCTACTCTCAAGTCTCAGGCATCTTTATGCAGACTGCATTGCAAGAAATTCAGATTGAGATACAAGAGTGAGTTTGAAAAGAAATATCAGTAGTAGTTCTGCAAAAAGGAGATGGGATTCAACAGGATAAAGGATCAGCTACAACAGAGTTTGACCATAAAACACATCAGTTACTTTTGAGATCTGAAGGGGGCCTATAGGGATGCTGGGGAGGGACTCTTCATGAGGGACTGTAGTGAGAGGACAAGGGGTAAGGGGTTCAAACTTAAACAGGGGAAGTTTAGGCTGGATGTAAGGAAGAAATTCTTTACTGTGAGGCTGGTGAGGCACTGGAATGGGTTGCCCAGGGAAGTTGTGAATGCTCCATTGCTGGTGCTGTTCAAGGCCGGGTTGGACATAGCCTTGAGTGGCATGGTTTAGTGGGAGGGGTGTCCCTGCCCAGAGCAGGGGGGTTGGAACTAGATGATCGTAAGGTCCTTTCCAACCCTAACTATTCTATGATTCTATGATTCCGTGAGTGTTCTGCACCAGCAGATGAAGGTCAGTCTTTAACGGCATTAATAACATAGGCAGCACGAAGTTCTTATACTTTGTTGACCAGTTGTAACTTCTAAACAAAATTTAACTTGCCCTGACCTCAAAAGTTAGAGGACATTCCCAGGAGAAGAGCATAGCTATTGCTCAAGGTCAGTCTCAATCACAGAATCACATGGATTAAAAAAAAGTCTGAGCATTCTCTAGATAGGAATATATCTAGGAATCATCTCATTTTGTCAAGTAGAAATTTCTTGGGATGGCGACTCTGCTCTGGGACTGCACTGGATCTAAGGTTTGCTGACATTCTACTGCAATAATACATTAATTCAGAAAACTGATTCTGCACAAAACTTTCTGCATACTCAGATGTGTTACTAAATTACCTTTTTTAAAAAAAAAAGTGGGGTATTTGTGTTAGTAAGACTGACATTCCCCTTTAGGTGTGAAGAACCCAAAGTCTCTGATGGTCGGGGTTGGGAGGAGATGGTTGATCATAAGGCATGCAACACATTGCAGTGCAGAGCCTGCCACTGTTTCAGACAGTTTTACCTTTTCTGTGATTTTTAAAACTACTGAAAGCACAGGTAGGTTGACAGATACGTTCATATGTAATATTGGCTCTGCAATGCTAATATTGGCTGTTACCTAACATTTCATATAACAACATTTATATAGTCAAAGTTTCTGCAATTTCTAAGTTACCCGACTCACCACAAAATTCAAGCCCAGCAATTCCATTTTCTTATCAACTTACAGCTCATGATGAATCAAGTAATATCAGAGAAGATAAATTGTCTCACTGTTTATTTACAGTTTACATCCCTCTAGTCAATGTACTTCATGTGGGAATTGACCTGTGGAAGAACTATAGCAGCACGTTATTTTTGCAGCAGTAAAATTGATGGAAATTGATGATGCCTGAAAAACACACAATTATAATATCTTGATTAAAAATGGAGCACATTTCAATGAACTTTTTCCCTTCTTCACATGATTATGATACACAAGTACTAACATTAATGATATTTTTTTATATAATGAACCATAAAATTACAGTTGGCAGTCAAGAGCACTCTAGCAGATAAGTAAAGCAATTTTCCTCATCATTTTTCCCTTTGTTGTCAATCTTGTTGCATAGCCCATTGCCTTTTCAATGAGCTGTAATGTGAATATTCAAGATCTTGCTTTTCCCCAGTGTATATATTCCAGTTGAAATAATTCAGTTTCATGCCACCCATTTTAATAAGTTTTATTAAAAAAAAAAAACCTTTATATTTTTAGGTTTTTCACTAGTACTAGAATTTGCCTGCACATTGACAAAAATAATAATGGCATTTAAATTGCACAAGTTTCATGTAGATCAGGAAAAGTGCTTATTGAGTTTGCTGTGCAAACATGCTTGAAAGTTTTGGTTTGATTTTGCTCTAACACTATCTTTCTCTCTGTACCAGGAGGTTTTATGAAGTTTAGACATGTTTGAATACTTACCCTTGTAAGTGTGACAATCCAATTAACTATCAGTTTAGACTGAACTGAGCTACATGGAACACACTAGAGCCATTAGCTCTCATACTAAAGCATTTTAGGAAGAATTTTCTTTGTGCTATTTCTAATTGTCTGATAATTTACAACTCGACGTTAATTACAATTACTGTAGCATGAGAGTTGAGTAAAATGTCGCATGGCTTCATCTGTGTCTAATGTGGAATACAACTGCAATAAGTATTAAAACATGCAGTTTGGAGTTTGAAAAAAGATGCTCTTGAGGGGAATTTTCATTATCATTCTAACTTCCCTCTGCATGTAAATAAACACCTATCAAATAATTACAGCTTTTTCTTGCTCTAGCAATAGGATGAGGTCTGTGCTGCACTGAAGACAAAAAGGTGGTGAATGTGACTTCTTCCATGGCCCTGCTGAGTGACAACAATTCTTCTCAAGTTTGAAAACATTACTTTTTTGTCCCTTTAGCTGTGGGATTTGTTCAGAGAACTTAGCAGTCAGGGAAGGAGTTTATGGAGGTAGCTCAGAGTTGCTAAAGATCAACACTTTATCATTACAGTAAGTGCAGAGTCATGAAAAACTCCTCTTCTGGACATGGTCATGCTATCTGAAAGTCAGTCTGATTTTAGACTGTTGAAAATTGCCAACTATTCCCTGATTCTCACTTAAATCTCATTATTATCTTCTTGTATTATTCATGATTTGCCAAGGACAGATATTCTTTCATCTTTATCTGAGCAAGATGTCGGCGAGTTTCTACATGGCATCTAGCACCAAAAAAAAGCATGTTAACTCTGACTCTTCACAAATAAGAGTCACAATTACAAAAAGCTACCCTAAAAGTAGCAAGCAGCAACTCCTTGTGTTACAGTTCATTACTCAACCCCTCTGACGAGCACAAAATTCTGTCTCTGTTCTGAGAGCTATTCCTGGGTTCAAAATTGTTCACACTAATCCCAACAAAATTTTATGATCTTATAATTTTCCTTTTTTCCTCCCACAGACTATAAAGAAATAATACTAGTCACTGCACTCCAGAAAAGTAAAATCAACAACTGTAACTTGGATATTGGGTAATACTACTGAAATCCCCACATCTGTGGAATAGCTGTAGCTCATTCCATGGCCATTGCTTGCAGAAGCCTAGGAATTTGCAAGACTTTGCAGGGCAGGAGTGTTAGAGAATTAAAATAATTTCAAGTGTTCAATCAAAGGCAGCTTGGTTTATTTTTGTAACTTTTAATCAGCAAAGATGAACTATCATACAAGTCTTGTTATGTTTTGTCAGATCAGCCTACATTAAGAGATGAAGTACTCTAAAGGTAAATAGTTTTGAAACAGTAATGGAAGTTAAAGGGACCCTTGCTTTCATTTAGGATTTCTGCCACTGTATGAAATGCAGTGCTTATTCTAGGTGGGTGAAAAAGACCTCCTAAGGCCTCCTACGTAACTCATTTAAATTTCTTGCAATACTCAATTTTAGGGCTACATTCTGTGGTATTTAAACATATTAAATTCTCATTGACTTCAATGGGATTGCTATTCTGTTAAAGACTGCATTACTTCAAATACTTTATTGTTACTTAAACAGTTATATTTACTTAAACAACCATGCATAAGCCCACTAGGTCACAAATACCTCTGCAAACACATGACAAAAAAAAAAAAGAAAGTACTAACTAAGCCAAAAAATTCTATAGAACTGAAAAGTAATCTGTAAACTGAGAATGAGATGCCAGTATTTGATAGAATAGATTTAAGCCTTACATACTATATTTTCAGTGATGCAGCTGTGATTCACCCATTAAAACTAGACCACCTGGAAGTGGAGCAGCTGCATCTGGGTTCAGTGCTGAGTAAAGGGTGACACAGAACTCCCTCTCCTCCAAGAGCTCCTCTTCATCCAGGAGCTGAGCAGGCAGCACTGACAAATCCCACTGATGGGATGATGTTTGACTCGTATCTCCCACCACTTACAATCAGCACTTTTGTTTTCATGTTCCCTTGTCATCCGATTCCCAAATGCTTTGGGTTTTCATAATCTACTCACAAACTTCAAGCAGTAACATTTTTAAAGATTTGTTTCTGCAGTAATGCTTTTTTCCCCCATGAGTTTCCCACTTGTAAGGAAACTACAAAGGCAACTTTCAGTGGGTTACTCCTTTAAAAGGGACAAGTGCTGTGAGAATTTCCCAGTGGTATTAATTCCATCAGGACCAAGGATGAGGCTCAAGAGTTGAATGTGCAAAGTTTGCTAGAAATTGTTCTGAAGAACTGAAGCCAGCTTCCTGGTAAGAAGAAGCTGATGAGACTGTGCTGGCTACTTCCCTAGGTTTCTTTGAAACAGTGGTTAGTATTATCCAATTTAAAGTGAACATAGGATCTACTTCCAGCACTCATGAATGTACTTATACACTTGTATTAGATGCAAACTTGTAAGATGGATTCCTCAGATTTCAGCTCCAGAAACTACAATTCTTTCCTAAAATGAAGCTTAAATATAAAGTTGACAAAAAAACAATTTTTAGAAGAAACCACCAGTATATTTAGCATAGGCTATTTCTGATCGCTAAAGAAGAGCTCACTCCTAATTTCAGTGATCGATATTTCAAGCATAGGCCTGTCTGTTGTAAAAGCTGCTACTAAGCCAGACCAAGTCTATAAAATAACTCAGAGTTAAAATGCATAACAAATTTTGTCATGAGCTGTGAATGACGACGTGTGTTTCTGGCACAGAATACGAGTTGGTGAATAGAGATCCAATGTGAAGAAAAAAAAAAAATCCACTCTATGATGGCTTTTGATACATGTCCATGTAGCTTTCACATAAACAGTGGTAGCTAATCTTGGCTCAGAGAACTCAGGAAAAAAAATCTATGGCTGAGAAACTAAGAATGTCATGTTTGCAATGAGCTAATGTGGCAGAAGGTCAAGGTTGACAAATCAGTGCTGGCCTAATGTCTCAAATATGTCCACTGCAGCCTTAGCCTACAAAAGATAAATGGAAAAATCTGTCAGCCAGTTCTAGTCTAAACAATGGAACAATTTAAAGTGGAGGGAATCATAATCTGAAGCAATTTGTTTCAGACTGTACAATCATGATAAGGAAAAATCTCAATTTCTCTCTATCAAATTGGGGTGTAAATAGGAGTTTCAGACAGAACTCTTTTCATCAGAATGAAAGTCATATTTCAAGGTATCCTTAAGGATAAGGGGCAAGTTTTTACCTCAGTGGTACAATGGATAGGAGAAAACAATTCTGGCTTGGTTGTGTAGCATTAAATGAAATGCTGCCAGTTGTACTTTCCATTTGAATGTAGACAAAACCAGATAGTTGAAATATGCATTTGTGGGACACCGTGCTTAGCAACAAGTCAGAAAAGCATTCTGAAAAACAAACTAATGTGCATTCCCTGATGAGGTAAAGTGCGTTTGTGATTTATTTCTAGAATGATAAGGTGACCATTTGGCTCATAAGGGATTCCTCCAAATTACTCTTCTCACTTGGCCTCCAAGTAACAAATCAAAAGGAACACACAAGAAACATTGTTTCTAAAAGATTTACTAATGCTGGGTCTTCTATCAAAGATATCATAGGGGCATTCATAGTGAGTTACACTAACAGAATGGCAGAGGGAAGATCATGCAAAAAGAAACCTGAATAAATAGGTTGTAATGTGTATGTTTACTATATAAAAATAGCGAATAGTATACAATAAACCCACAAAATGAAACAAATTGAAGCTTAAAGTTCTCAATGATCCACTCTGTGACTTCAGTTATAGATTTTTATTTCCACTCTTTCATGAGTCTATGATCTTATGATTTTCTCTCCCATTTTCCATATTTTAGTAAGTCTATCAAGACATTTGTATAGCACTGAAAAGAAGGTTATGCAAAGTCTGAAGTAAATTCAAATTGATTTTGAGTACAAGGCACTTTAACTTAATACATATTACCCTCTACTCAAAATGGCTTGTGACTACTGTCTCAAACCTCCAAATTTACATCAGTTGTATTTAAATAAAACAGGTTCTTCTTATTATGTGTGGTTAATAATTCAAAGTCCAATCCTACCAATGCCAATGGGAGCTATTTGCTGTTGACTCCAAAGGGAAGAGGTGTGAATGTGGTATGTATATCATGAAATTCACTCCTATGGGTGTAGGTTTTTGAAAACCCAAATATTTCAGAAACTTGATAGTTTGCAGAGAATTTGGTATTTGGAGAGCCCAAGAATACACGATACTCATGGCCCTCCTCTGCACTTGTTCCAACAGTTCCATGTCCCTTTCTGTGTTGAAGACACCAGAACTGCACACAATACTCCAAGTGAGGTCTTACGAGAGCAGAGGGGCAGGATCAACTCCCTCGACCTGCTGGTCACACTCCTTTTGATGCAGCCCAGGATACAGTTGGTTTTCTGGACTGCAAGAGCACATTGCTGGCTCATGTTCATTTTCTCATCAACCAACACCCCCAAGTCCTTCTCCACAAGGCTGCTCTAAATCTCTTCTCTGCCCAACCTGTAGTTGTGCATGGGATTGCTCTGACCCAGGTGTAGAACCTTGCACTTAGCATGGTTAAACTTCATGAGGCTGGCATCAGCCCATCTCACAAGCATGTCCCTCTGGATGGCATTTCTTCCCTCCAGTGTATCAACCGAAGCACGCAGCTTGGTGTCATTGGCAAACTTGCTGAGGGGACACTCAATCCCGGTGTCCATGTCACCTACAAAGATGTTGAGCAAGATCACTCCCAACATTGATCCCTGAGGACACCACTCGTTACTGGTCTCCAGATAGACTTTGAGCGGTTGAGCACAACTCTGTGTACGGCCATCCAGCCAGTTCTTTATCCACTGAGTGGTCCACCTATCAAATTGATGTCTCTCCAACTTAGAAACAAGGATGTCATGCGAGACAGTGTCGAACACTTTGCACAAGTCCAAGTAGACGACATCAACTGCTCTACCCCTGTCCATCAGTTCTGTAGCCCCATCATAGAAGGCCACTAAATTGGTCAGACAGGATTTCCCCTTACTGAAGCGATGCTGGCTGTCACAAGCACTTTGTTGTTTTTCATGTGCATTTGCATGCCTTCCAGGAGAATCTGCTCCAAGATTTTGCCAGGCACAGAGCTGAGGCTGACTGGTCTGTAAATCCCCAGCTCATCCATTTTCCCTTTCTTGAAAATGGGGGTTATATTTCCCTTTTTACAGTCATCGAGGACTTCCCCTGACTGCCAAGATTTTTCAAAGATAGACATCAATTTAGCAACTTCATTTGCCAGCTCTTTCAGGACCTGCAGATGGATTTCATCAGGTCCTGTGGACTTATATACATTCAGGTTTCCAAGATGGTCTTGAACCAGATCCTCTCCTACAGTGGGCCTAGGTTCTTCATTCTCATCCCTGCATCTGCCTTCCAAGACTTGGGTGGTATGGTCAGGACATTTTCCAGTGAAGACTCAGGCAAAGAAGTTACTAAGAAACTCCGCCTTCTCCAAATCCATGGTAGCCAGTTCTCCTGATAGCTTTCAGAGAGGTCCCACATTGTCCCTAGCCTTTTATTTGCAATGTACCTATAGAATCCTATTCTGTTAACATACCTAACCATGTTTAATTCTAAGTGGGCCTTAGCTTTCCTAACCTGGTCCCTAGCTTCCTGGACAACATCCCTGTATTCTTCCCAGGTCGCCTGCCCTTGCTTCCACCTTTTATAAGCCTCTTGTCCAGCATAGTTTCACCAGAATGGCTTTCCTTGGAGAGAGGGTTGTTCTGGAGTTCTCTCTGCCAGTTCCTTCCCATGACTGCACTGGCCAAAATGACAAACTCAAATGGCAATAGAGGCAGAGACCGAAGCACCTTTATTCTCCACCTATTTTTCATATTTCCATAAGCTATTATGACCCATTGTCTTAACAGGCACCTTGCAGCTAGATTTTAATCCCTCAGCTCACATTGAGTAGCTTTGTTAACTCTTTACATACAGTAGCCATAGACTAAAATGTTTACTACTTCTATTTAAAAATAATCCATATTCCCTAATGGCCTCCTGGGTGTTATTATTTAAAATATAGCTCAAAGACTTTAAACAACAGTCTTGATAAAATATACTTTAATACATGATTGGTTCTTTACTCTTCAGGTACTCAAAGCTCTGGAGAGTATCAACAATGTTAGTAAGAGCATAAGATTTGTACAACAACAAAATCTGAAGCAGCAAATTTACTATTTTTTCAAATTAGTTTTATTTTAATTTCAACTGCAGGTTGCAAAATGGCAAAAATAAACCTTGAACAACCTGAATGTGGTAATAAATGTTTATGGTAAATATTTGGTAGTACTCATAAAAATCTAAGAGATTATTTGCATGTTAATGAGATGCATATGCTTACAGTTTCTTGGATCAGTGGAGCTCAAGTACAATGGAGAGAAGCACCACAGGTGATTTTAAAACACTTGTGAACCTAAGAGTAAAGGAGTTTCCTACCCCCAGTTCACTCATAGCTAGAATCTGACCCTTATAGCCTAACTGACATGATTTCAGGTGGAAAATCATGCAGATTTTGTAATTAACTATGTGTTCCTATAATTCTTCAAGGAATCTGCACAAAGGGAGAAAAACCTCTAACAAAACTGTATGACCTGAAGCAACAGAAAAAAGGAAAGTAAGATAAAAAGAGGAAGCCAAAGGAAACTGCTCTAAAATTAGTCTGTGTTTTTAAGATACCTCATAAATGATTTTTAGGCTGTAGTGGTGTAAACCAACCAACACTATTGACAAAAAGATGACAGATTAAGGTGGGGAAGGATCCAGCCCATGTACATCACATCTCTCTCACTGGAATTTGAGCCCTCTAAGGTTACTGAGAATGGATTCTATAAAGCAAAACCTAAAAGGTGTATTATTTCTCAGAGGACAATTGTAACAAGCTTTTCCTGATGGCAAAAATCCAATTATTACAGTAAAGGTTGAGCTCAGTTATTTCTCATTTCATGTCAAAGCAAACTGTAAAGGTGCATGGGAACTCTGCTACTCTACCAGTACTGATACAAAAGTTTTTGCTGTTGTTAGTAAGAAAACAGAGGGAGAAACTGAAGGCTAATATCATCAAGTACTGGGCAAGAGTGTGATATATAGATTTTCTTGTATTTCTCAAGAACTGCAAAGAAAAGTTTAGCATAGATTGGATCAAATATATATTTTTCTTTGGTGAAAAAGATGAAGTTATCTTCATCTCTATTGAATTTTCTTCTCAGATAGTAGTGTATGTTAAACTAGTACAAGTGCTTTTCCTATTTGCTTGGCAGACAAAAAGAAAAACTCTTCTCAAAACTGAAAGCTAAAGCAATTATTCCCAGCTGTATCTTTGCTTTCTGTGAAATGGCAGTACAGCCTTGAGGAAAGCTAACTTGTTTTTGTAAGGAAACCAAGTGCAGTAAGAAAGACGATCTTGGTGAATTTTGTGCGCTGGCCACAACAGATGATTGATGCCGTACTCCTCCTTTTCATCTCACAACAGTGCAACCTCAGAGCACACCTCTTTGAATATCTTCTCCATACTCTCCTAACTTGGCATCATTAGTGTAATACCTATAATATGCTTTTTAAAGTATTTTTTGCTGGTTTTAGTTTTCCTTTCAGATGTTATGTGTGTATGGAAGGAAGGCATTTCAAACAATGCTCACTTGTTTGAAGGGGGGGCTTGCCCTCCCTCCCATCTGGTCCTTCCACTGGGATGACCTCCCACACCTGAAACACCCAGGTCTTCTCTCCTCTTATAATCATGGGTTCATGGCATATTTTTCATTTGCTGCAGAAACTGGACTAAGATATACAGAACTGTTTCTCTTTTCATAGTAGCTGATTTATCTGCTAAGTATCTTCCAAGCATCTCAGGATAATACATGCAGCTGTAGCTACATTCATTTTTCCGCTCAAGTATTACAAAAGTGGACTTCTGGCTTCTCTCACATTAATATAATAGGCAAATACAAGTTAGGAAATTGTTTGCATGCCATTTTGAAAAGCTTTTCGCAGGTTAGGTCCCGAAGTAGACCTAAGCTGCGAACAAATTCATGGACAGAATCAATGCCAAACAGCAGCTGCATGCAGAAGGAACTCTGGGCTGCATCCTTTCACCATGAATAAGCTAAAACAGCTTAGAATCAGGGATTTTCCCAGGCAGCCCACTTTGACAAACATCACTTGAGATGACTTAATTCAGTTTATGAAATTCAAACAAAAAAACAAAAGAAAGCAACTACAGATTAAATCTGACCTGTTGCATACCAGATTCTGCTTAACATTCACAGTTATGAATAAGCTTTCTCTGTCAAATGGGCACTGACAAGCCACAGGCAATATATAATTAAGCACAAAACACAGCCTTCTTCATGTTGATGGGATAACACAGCACTCAGTAAGGAAAAGGACAGGAGAATTAGGCCAAATTCATTTTAAATCAGTTTACATTAGAAAGATGTTTGAAAGAATGACCATGCAATATGAATGCTGTATTTGGAAAAGTGGTTAGGGCTCACACACATACTACCCATCAGCTGTTAAAGTGCTATATTCATATTTCATAGAATAGTTAGGGTTGGAAAGGACCTTAAGATCATCTAGTACCAACCCCACTGCCATGTCCAGGGACACCTACAGTAAACCATGCCACCCAAGGCTCTGTCCAACAGGGCCTTGAACACCACTGGGGTAGAGCATCACAACTTCCCTGGGCAACCCATTCCAGTGCCTCACCAGCCTCACAGTAAAGAATTTCTTCCTCAGATCCAATCTAAACTTCCCCATTTAAGTTTGAACCTGTCCTATCACTACAGTCCCTCATGAAGAATCCCTCCCCAGCATCCCTATAGGCCCCCTTCACATACTGGAAGGCTGCTATGAGGTCTCCACGCAGCCTTCTCTTCT
>JASSUY010028616.1:9897-35894 GCA_032466535.1 Forpus xanthops | reverse complement strand
TACTGGTCTCCAGCTGGACATTGAGCCATTGAGCACAACTCTTTGTGTGCAGCCATCCAGCCAGTTCTTTATCCACCTAGTGGTCCACCTATCAAATTGATGTCTCTCCAACTTAGAGACAAGGATGTCATGTGAGACAGTATCAAACACTTTGTACAAGTCCAGGTAGCTGACATCAACTGCTCTACCCCTGTCTATCAGTTCCATAGCCTCATCATAGAAGGCCACCAAATTGGTCAGGCAGGATTTCCCCTAGTGAAGCCATGATGGCTGTCAGCAAGTTCTCTGCATGTTATCTTCCTGTCACCTTTGGTAGTGACCTGAATTTAAGATGTTGTCTGAAGACATTACACTTAGGTGTGTAATGGTAGCATGTTGCCTGGTTTGGACCCTGTTCTCATGCCGTTGCATGGATTGTTTAAGGTGCTTTGCTGGTGTTTGGTGCTCTGTGGGATCAGGGATTTCTGACTCTGTTCTAGATAGCTGTCTGTGCTCCACTATTAATTTTTAGATAGCTATAGCCATTTGAGCCATTCTTCATGTACTGGAAATGGAGTTCCGTACCTGAACTCTTTAGGGAACTGTTCTACAGTATCAGGTTTGTTTTTTTTTGTTTTGTTTTTTTTTTCAGAAACTGTGGTTTTGCTGTTTAGTGTTATTTGCTATCGTCAAAGTCCAAGGACTGTAGTAATTAGACACGTTGGGTTTCTTTGAGGTGAAATGTGAGCAATGTTCTGGCAGTGGGTGTGACTTGGTGTTTTCCAAATGTTGGAATTTTGAGATGCTCATTATCTTCCTCATCTTTAGGTTAGACTTGCTTTTAAGATAAATCAATTGTGACATAGTTTAGGACCATGTGAAGAGCGAGCATCATTCCACTGAGTGTGTCTCTGCATCTACTAAATTAGAAGTATCATGGCTGAAAAAGTTCTTGATGGACAAGTAATGGCATAGCTGAGCCTGATTCTTTTTTCCTGTTTCTGTAGGTTGTAGTAAAGCATAAGGCAATGGGGAGGTAAATACAGTTGCTGTGTATTTCTTTTGATAAATGCTTAGTTTGACCATATTTTTTCTTTTTGCAGGTCAAAGAATTTTTGAGCACGTTATAATCCTGTTTGAAGTGCAGGCAGAGTCAAACTGTTCCAAACATCTGTACAACCAAAGTCTGAAGTGTAGCTTCTGTTTTTATAGAAGGCCTCTGGAGAGGCAGGACTCAATACTGTTGATTTAATTGTGTGGAACAAACAAGCTTTGTGAATAGGAAATTATTAAATAAATCACTAGGTCTGTTCAGTATTATATGAAGTAACACACACAAATTCTGAAGATACTCAAATTCCAAGAATTCTCAAATGTTTTGCCCATTTCTGATCAGATCATTAAGTTCTTCTGGAGTATTTAATTGTATTTTTTTGAATTTATTTTGTGCCAATAGCTATTTAATGTTCAAGAAGTTAGTGGGGTTTTAGATCTCTTTACTTTTTTTAGTGGAATTGCCTTGTAATGGATGTCTTGTTCTGAGGGAGGAAAAAGTAAACCCAGTTTTTGCTGCTGAGAGAATTTTAATATAACCTGGAGTTTTAAATTGTAAGGTATAAGAAAATGTCATTTGTCAGTTTTGATAGATGAAGTTCTGCACAGAATATACTGAAATAAACCAAATCCAAGTATGCCTGAAATGATGTAGGTATCAGATGAGGTTTTGATTGTGTGCTGCAAATGAGGATATTGAGATGTTTTCCATTTTTCAGCATGTTTAGTCTCTTTTCCCATGCTCTTAGTACAGCAGAGATGCTTTTGTTATTGCTAAGTTGTCTTCTCCTGTGGAGGATTATGTTTGCTTGATTGGTACCGTGAAAGGAAGAACGTTTTGCAAAAGGCCTCCATTTCTAAATGGCATGTTTCTAACCCTTCCCTTAATCACATTTTGGATGTCAGAGGTGGCTTCCTGCTTTTCTTCCAGCTTCTCCATTTGTTCACTGGGCCTTCTAAGTGCTTACATGAGATCTGGCAGTACTGCCAGTAGGCTGTCCCTGTCCTTTCTCATCCTTGTGTAGTAAGAAGGGGAGACATTTCTGGAGTAGCTGCTGCTCTAATGCGTTGTGTTTTATTGACAGCCACTTTGGTTTCAGGTGCAGAAAAGACTATACAGGTTACACATCTCAACATGGTGTTTTATGAGCTACTTTGTTCTGCTTTAAACATTTCTGGATGATTGCACAGTTGGCTTTTGAATGCTAAAGTTAATTGTAAAGCATTTTATTGTCTGCTGTGATGCCTGCTTTACCTCCAAATTTGAGATGCAGTCTCTTCATTTGTGGCTGATATTGTGCTGGTGTGCTCTTACCCTTGACTGAAAAATAAAGGTGGTTGAAAAGACTTTCTCAGTGTTTGATAGTGTTGTCTCTCTTGTCTCATGAAAGGATGTTGTGGATTGGGATGTAATACTGGTACAGCAAAGGAATTTAGGTGTATATGTTCTTCTCCCAAGTCCTGTAGGATTTCTGAAACATTGACTGGCTTCAGATTGTTTTTCATGTCTGGAAAATGTGTTTATGGGATAAAAATACAGGATTATATAAAATGTGTCATGTATAACTTACTGACAAGTGAAAATAGTTGTGTAGTATTTATGTTACTGTGGAATGTATCAATAGTATGGTAGAAAGTCTTGGATTGGTCTTCCAGATTGCCTAGGAAAAGGAGAGCTTTTCAGATCTTTGCTCCAGAAATGAAGTGAGGTGGAATGGATGAAGATTGAGTTCAGATTTTCTTTGAAGTACAAAGCAGAAGCTTTTAAAACATTCTTGGCAACAGTCTGAACAGTAGCAACTTACTTCGAGTAACCACAATTATTCCTACAGTTTCAGCTGTCAAAATTGTGGATTTAATTACAGAACTGGAATGGCAGTGCTTATTGACAGGAGTAAACAAGCCTGAGCTCTAAGAGCGACTTCTTTCTGAATCCATCGTAGAGCACACAAATTCTGTGGCAGGTTATCTTTACTTTCTCTTTGCCTGTGATGTAATGAACCTCTCCTCCACTTACCCCTTTACCCCCTTATCTTTTATTTTTACTTCTCAGTCACCTGAAGAACCTATTTAAAGGCTTTTTCCTCTTTAACTTCTTGCTTGTTGGTCATCCTTTTCTCTTTATTGTTTTTTTCCCCCTCTTATCATTAGTTTGGTACTTGCATTTAGTCATCTGTACTGCCCAACTCTGCTTTTATATCAAAAGATGCTTTCCTCTATCCATGTGCAAGTCTTTGGGAAGGGGTTTTAATGGCAAATTGTTAAAGCTTTTCCCCAATTCAGACCTTAGTGTGGTATTTCATATTGAGCAGTTCCTTCAGTTTCTCCTTTATAGTAGGAATATTGGGAAGCTCTGTTTTTTGTAAGTCCACACATGACAGCCATTGGAAGAAAGATGCCCCATGTCTTGCATGGCAGGTCACAAAGCTCTGCTGTTTCTTGAGGGACATTGGTCAGGAGCCCTTTACTCTTACATCTAAAGGACCTTCCAGTGGAATATGCCTTCACTCATCGTACTATCAGGTGGCTGTAGGGAAAAAGGGAGGTTTTCTTCTCTATCAAATCATTTTTGGGTTTATGTGCTTCCACATGTCTATGGTAGAAGTGCTAGGTGGAGCTGGATACATGATTCTCTTTGAAGATGTGTATGTACATTACGTGCTGTAAGCATCCTATTGAGGTGAGGTTTCTACACTCAGCCCAAACATCCCGACTTGCATCCTATTTGCTGATAGTAATCCTTCATGGTGTATGATTGCTAAGGATTTCTCAGTATCTTCCTGAAAGGAAATAATCTTGCTGAAACAGTCTAAGCTACTAAGCAGCTGCTGCTGCCAGATGTACAAGGGCAGGGGAATTAGCTGCAACCCTTGGATTGAAGACTTAGGGGAGCATGGAAGCTGTCAAGAAAGAGTATTTGTATTAAAAGGGTTTAGCAAATTATTTATCCCTTGCAAAACTGTTTGGGTCAATAGAAAAATAACTGATATATGTCATGGAAAATTTCTAGCCAGAACCTTAAAGGTACTGATTAAAAGGTGTTTCCAGAGGGGATCTTGAGTTGCAGATCCTGGTTCTTGATTCATTGTCATTGTGGTCCTTGATTCATCTGAGTTCAGCTGCCTGTGTTACATCCCACATATAAACAGGCTGGAGTTTCCCTGCTGCACATGGTGACATTTCTGGTGGTAGGTAAGATCAGCCAGTGCTCGAGGATTCCTTTGCATGGTCCTGTTGCCTCTTAGCTCATCATGATATTGGGCCGTGGTTCACAATAAAGGGCTGTCTTGGAGAAATGTACTTAATGTACACAAAAGTTTCACAGCAAAGCCCAGTCAACACATCAGAAATAGAGCAGTTGAAGAGAAAGTTTATTGCTGTTCAAAGTTAACCTTGAAGATTTGGATCACCAGGTGTGCCTTGTTCATTTTGTTCATGCTCATAATTGATTCAGCTGGTGAGGATGGGCAAGTTCTTGAATGTTTGCACTCATTGCTCTGCCCTCTTGTAGGTGGATCAAGTTTGAGGAGAAGGTGGAACAAGGTGGGGAGTGATGATGAGGCAAACATGCAGCCACCTTATCTCAGCAGTTTGTTTCAGTTGTGGACGTGTATAAAGAAAAGCTCGATAATATTGGTTATGGAGGCTTCTTCCTCAGGTGGTGGGTAAGTAAAGCTGCCTTGGCTCTTTCCCTCAGCTCTTTCCTACAAGTTTTTGTTAACTCTGAGGATGGTTTTAATGAAAAAGCACTGCTCTTTGCAATAAAAGAGGAGTAACAGGCACAACTAGAACGTACATGGAGAATGATGACAAATGTAAAGAGTTCTCAATTCAGGAAGAAGAGTAAAAGTCAACTTCAGTGCTAACCAGTGCTTACTTTGTACTGCTTTTTGGTGATTTTATAGAATCATTTGGATCCTGAAGTAGATAGATATCCTAAAATCTCATTAGGTGTGTGTAAGGAATAGCACACACTGACTGAATTTACATTCCTTATCAGAAATGTATCATGTGAAAGGCCACCTCTTTCAGGACAGGGATACCTGGCAAGTGCAGGACAACTGCAGTTTCAGCCATGTCATCAGCCCATAGGCTGGTTTGGATGAGGTCCTGGGGTGGTGGTCCACTGGAGGCTGTTTGGGATGGGACCCTTCCTACAGCAAAGGAGGGTAAGGAGCAGCCACAGTACCTGCTGCTGCTGCTTCACCCTACTGAATGGGATGGCAGCTTTTTTTCAAACCCTAACCCTAACCCTAACCCTAACCCTGGGATGGCTCTTGGTGACCTTGCTGAAAGCTGTTCCATATTCCTGGTGATGTGCAAGAAATGGGGAAATGTATTTTAAAAGTGAGACATCTAGTGGACGTACATGGGACCAAACCACTGAATTTAGAAACCATTGTGTGAAGGTTTTTAAAACGAAATAAACCAGCCACAAAACTCACTGCTTAGAATTATAATCTCAAGAAGCAGGCTCAGAAGTGTCTTAGCATGAAATTATCCAGTATCAGGTGTTGCACTAGTTTGTAAGGCACACTTTGAGCTTAGTTGCGTAGGTGCTTATGGTGGCATTGATCTTCCTTTATTTGTGTGCCTGTATA
The DNA here is from genome assembly GCA_032466535.1 of Forpus xanthops. Lineage (NCBI taxonomy): Eukaryota > Metazoa > Chordata > Aves > Psittaciformes > Psittacidae > Forpus > Forpus xanthops. The sequence goes on along the minus strand of JASSUY010028616.1, from coordinate 30,261 downwards.
TCCACATGCAAAGGTTAGAAATACAAGAACCCCTCACCCCCCCCAAAAAAAACCCTCTCCCTTCTGAAATACATCCAGCTTCAGCACAAAATTTCAAATGATGTCAGTGGTCCAAAACTTTAACCCTCAAAGATTAAATTCCTTTTTGAAGTCACTTTGAAGTGTCACCTTCAGTATCTTTCTTTAGCACTCAAATCTAATTTCCAGGTGATCTCAGTGGCTGCTGTTGCTGTAACACTGCCCCGAGTGTGATAGTTTTGGTGGGCCAGAGCCTTAATCGTACAGATGGGGATCTTCAAGAAGCCTGCATACTTGGTTTCCAGAATTATTTAATTATCATCACTTGATTGGTGTCCTATAGCGACTCACAGGAAGGAAAAACTGCAAGAGCTCCCTTTGTTGATTTGTATTCTATCAGAAACATGGAAGGGAAGAAATACTGAATGAAGACATGTTGTTTTGAAGGGAGTATTCAAAAAATTGCTAATAAAAAATAGCTTACAGAAAATTATCAATTTGGAGAAATAAATCATTTGCCAAACTTTTTGTGTAACAATACCTACGTGCATATAATCATAAGTTTCTGAGTCTAGGTGGAAGAATTAGGCTTTCCCCACCTGTGATCTGAAGTGGCATTAATTCCTGGGGTGCACAGAGAGGATGATGTCCTGACTCACTGAGGAGGCAAATGTGATGTGTATTCTGGCTCCCTTTCCATGTAACATTTATTATTAGCACAGATAAAAGTTACCAGGAGACAAATTGGAGCTGCCACTTGCCCTGGGGAACAGCAAGTTGACTGAAGTAATCAAAGGCACAACTTAATGTGAGATTTACTGCACAATAGACATTCATAATAAATCTGGCTACCTTAATTTTTGTTTCTGCATTGGGATAGAGGAGCAGAAAGGAGACAATTGATGGGAAGGGAGTGGGTTTGCAGGGGTCTGGAAGCCCTTTTTCCTCGTGATTCAGTTCAAAGTAAAGCCACATAATGTATGCTGTGAAATTCGAGCAAGTTCTAAATTTTGTAGTTCTAACTTTTGTAGTTACCATCATTTTACTTCAGTTCTGAAAGTGATTGAATTAGTTCCTCATCTCCAAGTTGTGTTTGTTGGGAAGTGTATTTATGAAATCAAGGGGTGAAACTGGAAAAGACAGACAAGTTTTAGCACGTGGGTTTGTCCAGGTTGGGAGATGAGATGCCTCAAGGAGAGCTGGTGTGATCATGGAGTTGTGTTGATCACAGCGTGGGTAAGAGGCTGCTAGCAAGAGGTAGTGAAGTCATCAGCTGCTTCCTCTAGGAAGAAGGGTAATTATCTCCTAGAAACATCCAGCCTTGGACATCCAATAAACAATACAAACAAATGTAATCTGGAAAAATTCTTATGAGCCACTTGGAATCACGATATACATGCTGCGTGTTACTGCCACATCCCGCAAACTCAACACAACAGAAGCCAAGCACAGTTAAATAAATTAGATATTCCAAAAGGGGGATCCCCAGCTTTTCCTCTTCCTGCTGTTATTACAAGCCAGGTTTAAGACCTCACCCACCTCTCTGAAAGCTGTAGGCCCTGATTTTAGTCTGTCTACTCCAAAACTGGAAATATGGAAAACCACTAGAACAGTCTGCAGAAAATGAAAGGATACCTTCATCAGTTACCTTTCTTTACAACTGCATCTTGTAGCTCTTCCAAATAAAATACACTGAAACTGCATTAAAAAAAATTAGTTAGAATTAGTATTTTCTACCCTTGCTCAAAGATTTATGGAAGCCACACTTAGTTCCTTCTTGGTCATTAGCCATGCCAGGACTCAGCTTTCCTGCGGTAAGGCTTGAAGAAGTGGAAATCCATCTCTGCCATGCTGTCTCACTATCCAGGGTGGAACAGCAGCTCACCCAAACCCATGGGCTGGTCTGAGTAGGTATATCTAGGGTGGGACACCCAGCTCTGAGAGCAGTATTCCCATCTTCAGCATTCCCATCTTCACAGGCCGATGAACCTATCTAGGTGAGTGTAGCTCTGCCAGAGATGTTTAGTCTTTTGCACTCTGTGGCCCACAGGTGATAGAAACTGACAGGAGTTTTGCCTCGCCTCACCGACCTGCATGACACCCGTTATCCAAGTGCTTCTCTGATTCTTCATTTGGTATTATGGGCTCAGATTTGCAAAGCAGCCATGTGCATCTCTGTGTCACGTTTCAATCTTTTTATTTCATTTATGGGAACATAATAAGCTTGCCAAAGTTTTCCCATAACTAGCAGCATCTGCGCAACCTTTAAAAGCCAGGTTAAGTGCATCATACAAGACAAAGGAGCTCCAGGTTTCAATAATGGGCTTTGGGATTACAATAACCTGTGTTGATTTTGGGCGCTTTTGGGTTTTTTTTTTTGGGTCTAGCTTTGCCTTTTACTGAATAGAAATACTTATTAAATACTCATATCAAGGATGGTGTTATGAACAAAGTAATGTCTTCACTTCATAGCAGATACCACGTGTACGAGCCAGTTTGATCACTTCTGTCCTGTTTTGTTGATGTGTTTATCTCCTGCATACAGATTCCTGTCCAGCATTCAGTCAGAACTTGTAGATGTTTCTAAGTCTGGCTTGCTAATAATTAATTAGGAGAATGGTTACTAATATATGTAGCTTTAACGAGTCCTCTGAATTGCATTCCTCACTCTATGAGTAAACACACTGGTAAAAACTTTGTAGAGGTAGGTGGAGTCTTAAACCTGGCTTGTAATAACAGCAGGAAGAGGAAAAGCTGGGGATCCCCCTTTTGGAATATCTAATTTATTTAACTGTGCTTGGCGTCTGCTGTGTTGAGGTTGCGGGATGTGGCAGTGGCACACAGCATGTATGTTGTGATTCCAAGTGGCTCATAAGAAAGAATGTTTTAAGTCTGTATCCACAAGTGATAAGTATATTGTAAAGAAAACCCAACTCTGAGAGTCCAGATTTTTTTCTTCCCACTCCTTCTTTTTGACCTTCATTTTGATGTGAATATAAAGCTTAAGTTTAATCAATATTATCTCAAAACATAGCGAAAGTTGTGAAATGCCTCAGGGCCATTTTTTTCATGAGTGTTTTCTGTCTTCCTGGGCATGTTCATGGTCAGAAGCTCTGTGAGAACAGCTCCTGTTACTGTGCTTCTGGTTCCTGCAAGCTTGGGTGTGAAATGGGACAATTGCAGAGTAATTAAAAAATGCATAGTGACCGCTGTGGTTTATGATACTGTATCCATCTCTGAAGCATTATGTTATTATTTTTACTGCTACTACTATTATTATTGTATTTTTATTCTTGTACAATTATGGCCATTTAAGGGTTTCTTCAGTTTTAACTATGGGATTGTAAAACTGAACTCTGAAATCACAGAGCTTTTTTCCCCGTTCTTTAGAACTATTTCTATGTGTTCTGCCAGCAGTATCTGAGAACACAAGAATGAGTAGGATATGTTATACATGAAGGAGAAAACAGCTCCTTACTAGCTGTTCTGCAGTGCTTGAGTACCAGCGTGTCAGGTTCACAGATGAGCATTTGGTCTTTGAAGAAGAAACATTGGTAAGTGGCTTCAGCTCTGTGTCTCTGAGGATGTTCATCTTTCCGGGTTATCTGGCCTCAGGACACAGTAACTTTTGGCCTGTCAGTGTGGTCTGCATGTTGTTTTAACTAGTAAGGTTCATAAGCTTATTCGAAGAAAGGTAAATTTTTAGTGTTGCTGTTCCAAAGGACCAGAGCTGCCAAGCACGCCATTGAGTCTGGAGTGATGAGGATCATAGGGAAGATGTCATCTATGTAGGAGAGCTGAGGTGATGGATTTGCAGGTCTGATTACCAAGAGGATTCCAGCCTGGTGGAAGGACATGTGTGTGAGTGGGTCCTGAGTGACCCAGCAGCATCAGTGTCAGCAGCTTGTTACTGCTTTGCTGCTTCTCCCACAGGAAGGACTTATGGGAAATCCATAGACTCTTTGGCTGTACCTAAGAGTCATAGGAACATGTGAGTTAGAAGCCACAATGGGTTACCATCTGGAATCTCCCATGTGCCATGTAAAGTCACAGAAAGCGTCCTCTCAGGGTCTTAAATTCCCCAAATCAACCTCCCTGGTGCAAGGAAAGGTGTTGCTGTAGCCAAAGCCTGTGTTCCCCTGACTGGATTGAAATAGGTGCTTTAATTGGTGCTGATGTTGTTCTTACAGGCAGCCCAACCATGGCTCACAGAAACCTGATGTTATATTCCGTATTTCTTACACTTAATTCAGAGAACTGTTTCAATTCTATTTTTGTAGAGGTTTATCCAGTTTCTTTTATCCAGTTTATCCAGTTTGTGGTTTTTAACCAAACCAGTGTTTGGTTATGAGGTTACAAGTTGGGTTTGAAAAATTTGTTTCACGCATATTTGCAGTCCATCTGTTTATGAATGAAGTACAGACTGAAGAAACAGCAGATTATAGATGAGTCATAAACTGGTTCTTAATTATTTCAAGTTTGGAGGCAATATCTAGTGGTGTGGTTGCTCCTATTGGCTTGCATACAGTCTGGCAGCTGAAGGTGTAGGCCTCTGGTCTTCCTTTGAATCATCTCTTGACAAAGCTGGAGAACTTCTGGGTACTGTTCACTGGGAACTGCTCAGTCCCCTATAATCCTGCCTCCGGGAACTGACAACTGACAAATGCTTAATGAAAGATTAAACAACAAATGATCTTCATGTTCTGGTAATTTTTCTGACAGAAAAAAGTCAGTATACCAAAGGCTGCCAGTCCCACCATCCTTCTCATTTTAGAAATGTATAGTTCAGCATCACAACATTTTTAGATGCTTACATTACTGGTTATCTTTTCCCTCCTGCTCTCAGGAAGGTACTACAATATGCTCACTTTACAGTTGAAGGAAGTGGGGCAGAGTGTATGCTTCAAGGTACACATCAAGAGTGGCGTAGGCTCAGTCATTCCAATTGTCATCTACAGGTGGTGCTACCTCGCTCTTCACAGTGTATAAACCACAACTTGCACAAAAGGAAGAACAAACAAAAAAAATAGCCCCAGTAGCTCCTTTGTTGGGACAGGATTTTCAGAACTTGAAGTTTGGAACCTGAATTTTGGATCTTCAACTTTGGAACTTGAATTTTGGAATTCTGGCACTGCATGCCATCTACATCTTACCACCTTACTGTAAAGCATCAGGGTTTTGGGGTTTATTTATTTATTTATTTTATTCGTGGGCAGCTGTGTTTGGCTTTGAAGAAAGGCTGAATATGTGGTCACAAGTTTCTGCTTTGGGCCTCACTAGGAGCTATCAACCAAGAAATGTACTAATAAAGAAAAACAGTACTGTTTGTGCAAAACCCAAATGTTCTTCTCTAAATTTATTTTAAAGTTACTTTATCTTATCATCCTCACTTTCTAGTTGTTTTGTTTTTATGGGAAGTGTTTATCAGGAGCTCCTATAGTTTATGGAACATAGTAAATGTTTTTGTCCAGGACATTTTCAAACCTGATTGACATATGTGTCCTAACATAGGCAGCTCACTGCTGGCATCTTAGGGATCCATATTGGCTGTTACATAAATATGCATACAGGTCACCCATGCATACAGTAAATGGAGGGAAATGGAAGGAATGGAGTGGAAACTGTAAGCTATGGGGTGATAAATACATGAAGAGCCTCTTGAGTAATCCTGTGTGGTTTCTGATGTTAACAGAATCCTGAGATGCACTTAGTGTCCTGCTTGATTTTGCTGGTTTTCTGTTCTCTCTGAAGCAGGGCTCCTTTATAAATAACAAGAGAAAGCCTATTGGTGTTTCTAATTTAGACACTAAAATGATAACTGTAAATATTTACAACATGTATTCTGTCATTGCCACAGACAGGTGCATATAATGGTGTTTCATGGATGTAGCTCAAATAGGAATTCTGAGCTTATTCAATATAATTGACTATATTTCCTGGCTGTAACACTATAGTAATTGGACGTTACAAAGAACAATCTTGGGTTTTAAAATACTGTTGGTATATAAATTGGAGCATAAACCAAGAAAACGTGTTAGTGCAGTAAATATTTAAGCAAGCAAGTTAGAAAGATCATGAATATATATTATGCATTGCAGACTTCTGTTTTCATGGCAATTTTTAAGACTAAGAATTCAAGATTCCATAGAGTGACAGTAAGAAAGGAGGAATAACCTCAGTCAGTGACATTCAAGAAAAGAGAGAACTGAACAAAATTGCTCCTGAAAAATAATCCATAGGCTTCAATAATAAAATAGGGTATCTTTTGCAAATTGCTCTGCGTATTACTCTAAAATATGTAAGCAGAATTGGAGTGAAAATGTCCAACTGTATTTGCCTTGACCCAGAGGAGGAAAAGATCTGGTCTGAATGAAAAAGACAAAATAACAGCACATTTTGTGTATTGGGTAAAGATAGCAGGCTGGAACTCAGTCACAGCAAATAATATTTCTATAAAATATCTATTTTTTTCATATTGTGCAGCATAGTAGTCATAAGAAATAATTTGTGATCATGTTGAAGGATGTTGTATATTTACTACAGTTGGTCTGAAGGAGCTTTAAGCATGTTAACAGCATAATTGGTTTCAGAGCTTAAAGGTCTGGACCAAAATGGCAGTATCTGCCTGGATTGAAAGGTAGGCAGAAGAACTTCTGACATTTAAGTATGAGTGGAATTTATAAAACAGTGAAGACCTCCATGCAGAATTATCTTTGTAGCATCATTATGTTACATGAATATTTTGTAATACTGTTAGTAAAATATGTTGCCCTGTCAAAAATCAGGTGCACTATAGCTTAGCTGTGGTTTCTAGGTGTGCATTACAGTATAAGACTAGCTATGTGGCTCTGTTATGCTGGAACCTGAATGACTCTAGTCAGTCAGTCTCTTGGACTTCACATGCATTTTTGCCTGACAGAAGTCCTGTCATGGGAGCAGGACTAAACCAGTATGTTGTACATTGCTACCTAGTACTAAATTTGGCTTGAGGAAACATGCTAGGCAGTTTTGGTTGATAGTCTATCAGATTATCCACATCTTTTGCTGAATTTGGCTGGTTGATCAAATCTGATCTACATTGCTATAGTGTATAAATTGAAGAGAACTAAAAGAAGTTTATTTTTCCAGTGTCATTCACAATTGATCTTCCAGCAGTTCTTCTTATAGTGCAGTCACAATAACAGCTAGAGTTAAGTTCCAGGTTATAGGATTACAATTACAGGTGTTTTCTTCATGTTAGATTCTCCATAGTGGCAATGAAAACACTCACTAGGTTTCAGGCTGAAATGTGTTAAAAGACTAAATATAATTACTCCCGTGTGAATACACAGTTCTTTCTTCTGACAGTAAATTTATTTCAGTTAGGCTTTAAAGAAGTCTAAGGGCATTGAGAATTATATTAAACATATTCCATGTGTGCAAGAGCAAAAGAGAAATTTGAAATATATTAATTTCAGCCTCAGATGGGATATAACTCTTAATATTTCCACTTGTATCCTGGATAATATCTCATAAGTCTATAAAATTTCTCATTCTAAATGCAGGTGTTTTCTTAGAGCAATCTTGAAGGCAAAAATACCAGTCCTTTCCCCTTGGAAATCTAGAATAATAACTCATAGTACAGAACAATAAATCAGTTATATCCTGGAATTGTTACTTTTTGAAAAAGGAAAAAAAGCTTACAAAATGCAGATTTAATATCTCTTTCCAGAGTAATCCAAAAACTTGATTGAACACGTGGCTGCATTGTCATAACATGCTTAAAATTGACAGTCATGCATTGAACCCAGTCCCATCACTTGGCCCAGCCTGAATAGATAGTAACTGTTAACAGAGTCCCTCATGCACTTTGGTTCATCTCTGCTAAAATTATTCTGGTGTATTCAGGCTTTTTTTAACTCCCAGTGGGTTGCTTTTTGAAAACATAATGATGTTAATATTTCTGCAATTAGGTGCGTTTCAGAGAAATACACTCTACATTGTACTGGGCAGCATAATGATGCTCAGAAATGTATCTGTGTACAGCATTTAATTGTAAATATTAGGATGATATTTTAAAATATAGGTCTTAATGAAATAATTTATTTGGTTGCAGTAATACAGACTTAAGCATACAAAACAAAACTCCTAAAACTTCAGAGTAAGCCAAATTCTTACGTGTGTGTTGCCTAGAAACAAAGGATACTAATCATAACAACAACCAATACTTACGACACACATCTATTTTCTTTTTTCCTGTTCCACTTCAATGCATTTGGGAAGATCTGTGATGGAACATGCCTGCCACTTTCACTGATAATGAGACTCAATGAAGCATCTGGCAGGATCACTTAAAGTGTGATTTCCTGCTAGAATAGGATATGGAGGCCAAAGGCGATGTAAGGACTTTATTAATCTTATGTGGAAGTAGGGGAGAGAGATCACATCATAAAACATTCTGACAGTGTTTGCTATATATTCCAAGACTGGGGTGGCATTCTAAAATCTTTCTGTGCCCGACCAACAAGTCTTTCCATTTTAAAAAAGTGAAAAAAAAACCAAACCCTTTTCAAGTCTGTCCTTTTGTCAGAAATAACTTAGTTTTTTTATAAGGAATGTTCACAAAACCAGCATAAAATCAAACTGTATCACTAGTTTAAGGAATCTTGGAAATGTTACATGAAAGACTGTGGGTTTGAGTGGGTTTTGTTTGGTTTTGTTTTATTTTTAATGGGAACTGGGTTTAGATCCATCTATGCAAAAATAGGTAGGAACAAGACATGAAAAGTTTTTCTGTGTGCCTCCTGCCTGCAAACACAGTAATCACAGCTCTTTCCTAGAGGAGAGGATTTGAATTTCTTCTCCTCTAGTTTGGAGCCAGAACAAAAGGAGAAAATAACATTGATTGTGTATCCTGAAAAGCTGGTAACTCAGATCAGTCATAGCAGAACAAAAATCAATGTTTCAGTTTATCCAGAAGAAAAATTCAGACATGGAGATTTTCTATCAAAAGCAAATGCCTTAACCATTAAGTTACCAAGTATTGCAAAGTGGGAAAAATACTTTATATTCCGTCTCTTATTTTTTATGAGTAGGGGCTGATAGGACATAGGCACAGCTCTAGAAGTGAGCCAGTAGCTGTGAATGCTGAATAAAGATAGGCCTCTAACAGCTTATGGCTGGCAGATATTAGATCCTCTCCTGTTTGTTTTTTTTTTTGTGGCCTCTTTTATTGGTAGCATAAGTGTCAGTCCATTAAACTGGTGGTTTGAATGCCTAAATTCCCTCCATTTTATATGTATGGGCACCTTCTCTCAAGAAAGTAAATTTTATTGCAACACATACGTCCGTGTTGGAAATAAGCCGATTTTTTTTTTTTTTTTCTAGTCTAAAACTGCATTTTCACAAGAAGATAAAATCCCAGAGCTTTTGGTGCTCATTCAGCATCACGCAAAAAAGCAAAAGCGAGGCTTTTTAAAAATTCAGGTGTGACAGTTTTTGTAGGGCTCTACTAGAAAGTATAACTAAAAGAATGTGGAAAGTTTTAAGCCCTGGTGTCATCTGATTGGAGAGACTAATATTTCAGAGTTTGCTGCCAAATCCTAATCTAACAAAGGCAGATGCGTTTCCTTTAGTAAAAGTTTCCAGTCATGCTTTAACTAAAGCAGTGGAGGAGACTGTGATCTACCTAGGAAAACAAAGTGTTTCTTAATATGAATTATATTTATTACTTTATAGCAAAAGGTTAGGTTCAGACCTGATGCTGGTTTTGTTAGTAGCTGATTAGAGTTGCGTTTATTTTGGGGAGTCATTAAAAGCTTACTAGGCTGACAAAAAAGTGCCTAGGCACAGCTGAAGTGAGAATTCGGAAGCATGACAGCTTAGCTTTACACTGGAAGTCTGATTTTAAATCATTATGAATCAAAATTGTTTCATGTCCTTTTGGTGTGGAATGGGATCATTTGGAAGTAATGTGAAATCGCTTCATCAGAAAAAAACCAGTGACGTAATGTCTTTCTCAGACCACCAAATTTGTGAAGTAAACCAAATCATTTTTCCTCTAGGTTTTTCTGGTACCTACTTCACAGAAATGTTTTGGGGGTAAATTTCTTTTAACTGTATTAAATATGAAAAACTCTGCATAGATACTAATACACAGTAGTAATTATACATAAGGACTATGTTAACTTCTTGATCTTCTTTATTTTAGTAATTTGTTTTACTGTCTTTGTTACTTACTCATGATTGAATTTCAGATTTTGGGCCAGATCTTCCCATGTTCGAAGCTTGAGCTTTCTGGAGTGGTCACACAGAGATCTCACAAACACGTAGCCTGCAAAGACCATGAGGGCACTCGAGGATAAACATATGCAATTGCAATTAAGCAATCAGACGCCTGTAAGTCGCTCCATTACTTAAAGAACATAGGAGGTGAAATGTGTTTTAGTTTCTCTCCTGACAGGACCTGTTTTCCCACCATCTTCCTTGCCGCCGTTGCTCTTTGCTGGTGTCCACGAGATGCCACCACGCCAAAGCAGGGGATTAGGATGCTAGGTCTGGAGTTCCCGTTTTATAGCATGCCAATATCTATTTTTAAACTCCGGAGATTTATTCAAACTGTATATACCTTATGGCACAAATATCCTGCGTTTCAGACTGTCATCAGCTGGGAATTGACGGTGATTCCTGCTAGGAGGCTTGGGGGAATTCCAGTACAGAAAGGGATCGAGTTACTAAAATGTTTGGGAAACATGCTTAACCTAAGCTCCCTTCATTAAGGAAAATGTTAGGTGAAGGATCCTGTTAGGAAGTAGCAAGAATGTCTCTGAGGAGCGCAATCAATTAAACGGGGCTTTAATATATTTAATTCACGTGTTCATGGCCTGTCTTCAAACTCTTATATGCAAGGCAAAAGTTGTTTTTTGATTAAATAAAAAAAAATAAATAAATAATTTAGGAGGTGTATCCTTCAAGTAATTTTTATCAGGCCTACCACACAGAGAGGAAATGCCTTATCAAGCCTCGGCCACCTGAGGCCCACTGGGCTAGGTTAATTGATTCTGGGGTAGGGCAAAATAAGCAGTAAAGAGTATACAAGGTCAGCACCCTCTCTCCCCACAAATGAGACAGAAGCAGAAAAAGCCTTCCTGTCATGGAGCTGCTGTGCAGCTTTGCAGAGAGGAGAGCTCTTGCTTTCTGGAAGAGGAAGCAACCTTTGCAGCTGTGAAACCTGAGAGAACAATGGAGATTGTGTTGACCAGCAGTTATGGGGGGCTGCTTTCTGCTCACCGGGGCTTCATGCCAGAGAGGTCCCACAGCAGCAGTCTTTTCAATGTAATAAATTCCAAACTTCTCTTGACCTTACTGCTGCAATCCAGGCGGAAATGCATCCAAAACGTTGACGGGAGGTACCCCATATCTTTAAAACTGTGAATACATCCTGAATGCCAACGGAACTGCTCTGGACAAGATGAAAACACAACTGAAAGCATTTTTCTCTTGTTTCCAGACTGCATTTGAACTGCCCTTTTTACTCCTGCCCTAGCCATGCACTGGAAGAACATGTCACACCACTCATGGTGTCACTTTAGGTTCGTGTGGTAGAAATAGCTGTCATTTTTCTGTATTAAATCCTGAGGGTCTTTTTTTTTTTCCTTTGTATTATTTAAGTAGTTTACTTTTTTGTTGTTGTTTTGTTGGTTGTTTTGGGATGTTGTTGTTTTTTTTTTTTGTTTCTTTTTGATTTTTTTTTGTTGAAGGGGAAGAATAACCTTCCAACTTTTACTTAAGAATGTCTGAAGACTTCAATTTTGCTCTATGGAAACATATTTTCCTTTGCCCTTCTCCATCCAACTGGCTGTTGTAAAAGTAGTTGCTGTCAAAAGTGTTATCAATCATATGCCGGTAGACCTTTGTGTATCCTGCACGGGCTCACCTTTACATAAGCACTAGTACACTCCATAGTAACTGACCAGAGAGGGTGGTTCCACCTTCTCAGTGCAAAACTGTTCCAATATATCTGAGCCCATTCTCTTCCAGAATTCTTATCTAGGATTTCTATCACACATTTGACAGAGCCATTTTTTTAAGTCAGGATGTGCAGGTGAATGGCTTGGCTGCAAAATACACCAGCATTCCATCCAAACAGATCCATGTGTTATAGCATTTATACAGGTAGGCATCCATAATGTGCTTACCTATATCCATAAGTTGTGGCAAACTTTTCTATTATGCACTAGCGCTAAAGGAGAAACAGTAATTTCAAAACATACTTCATCTCCAAAAAGTTTTACTTACCTGATATATATATAGCAAGGTCGCTCTTTTAGTTTCACTTTTTTTAAGGTGAAAATCAACTGCAAACATAGAGAAAGTGAAACCTTAATTACATGCCAGACTGAAGCAATCCTAAAGGCTATTGTTATTTACACTTCACTATCACTTCGAAGCATCTGTTTAATTTAAGGTCATTAAACCTTACTCCAGGTTTTATAGAGAACATGTGTAGTTGTTACAGACCCTTCTCCACTTTGTTATGAAACTACTTCTATCCATGTATATGCTAAGGCCATAGTTCTTTCAACTTTATGGGTATGCCTGAAATTTAGCCACGTGAACATTCTCATTGATTTTTTATATTGTATGCAAAGACTTAGGCATGTGTATAACTTGCAAGAATTGGAACTGATTTATTACTTTGTCCTCATAGGATTAAATCCTTAGATATATTTTCTTCTTGCCAAATGAGACTTAAGACCCAGATTTACACTGTCAGTTTTCTATACAAGACCAAATATATTTAAACAATACAGTAAAATAATATTGTTCCTTGTAATATTTGACAATGGACCTGCATAGTAAGCAGCCCACAACTGTTGGATTAATCTATGTCAGGATTTGTAATTTAAGTTTTATTCACCAGGATGGCCTGTATATTTTAAATACACGTATATGTGTGTGTGAGTGTATAGCCTTGGATTGTAGCCAAGACTGTGTAAGAAATATTGCTTGTGCAGAAGCTTTGAATGGCCTGCTGCACAGTCATCATCCTACAGGCATTTCCCCTGTTTAATGTCTACTACCCCTCAATGCTATTTCCTTTAGGTAACTGTATTTCTGGCTCATGTCACACAAGAAAATATTCCCTCCACCGCCTGTCATCTACTAGGATTCATTTTAAATGAGGTAGTCGCTATCCTTATCTACTGAATGATAGTACTTTGGAGTTTAAGGATTGGGAGGATTTACAGATCAGCTGTTTGAACATAATACAAGATTTTCAGCAGTGAAGTAAGCATTCAAAATTCAAATTTTATAAATGGGTTCTTTAAAACTGTTTGATTTTTAATCACACCAAAAAAGAACTTTATTACACCAGTGGCAGTAAGACTTTTGGATGCTGTCTGTATTCATACCACACCAGTGTAAGAGAAATTGTCATTACTTACGGAATAAATAATCTCTCTTCTTTCTAGTTGGATTATAATTAAATCCTAGAAAATTTTGACAAAAGAGGAAGATGAAAGCTAAGGTCAGTAATAGATTTAGTCTTAAAATAGTTGAAATGTGGTTTGTGGGATATATGGTATATTGACTGCATGTCAGTTGTGCATAAGAAATGAGCATGACAATATCAAAGAAGAAGACCATAATTTACTTGCTTTTATAAAACCCTTCCATATGAAGACAGGCTGAGAAAGTTGGGGCTGTTCAGCCTGGAGAAGAAAAGGCTGTGTGGAGACCTCATAGCAGCCTTCCAGTATCTGAAGGGGGCCTATAGGGATGCTGGAGAGAGACTCTGCATTAGGGACTGTAGTGAGAGGGCAAGGGGTAACGGGCTCAAACTTAAACAGGGAAAGTTTAGGTTACATATAAGGAAGAAGTTCTTTACTGTAAGGGTGGTGAGGCACTGGAACAGGTTGCCCAAAGAAGCTGTGAATGCTCCGTTGGTAGAGGTGTTTAAGGCCAGGCTGGACAGGTGTCTCTGCCCATGGCAGGGGGTTGGAACTAGATGATCTTGAGGTCCTTTCCAACCCTAACTATTCTATGATTCTGTGATTCTAAAACATACAGACGTCATTACATATGAAATCTGAAATTTGTTTACATAGCATGGTATTACAATCAGGCATATGATTGAAATACATTAATGTCTAAACTTCTCAAGATCCATCCTACTTTCTTTCATATTCACTGTGTGCCTTGATGTGATGCCACTTACAATTCCAGTGCCTGGGGCCTGGCAAAGATTTTGCATAAACAGAGCCAATGAACAGGTTTGTACATGCATGAAAACCTCAAAACCCAAGCTCAGTGCTAGAGATCTGACACTGTGGGAACAGCAGTCAGGATTAGAGTCCCTGGAATCCTGTGTTATGCCTCTTGGATGTGAACTCATCAGCAAAGGTGCAGTGCAGCACCATCTCCTGACTTGCACTGTTTTCCACGCAGCAGTTGATCAGGTAACGGTTGATAACTTTGTTTCTCACCCCTCCAGTTTCATTGGAAGTAATCTCCTGCCCCATTGCCCTGCTTTGCTCTCTGTGCCTCTAACCATGCTGGTGGCACAGAATGACTGGGGCAGCACATTGCACCACTCCAGTTCATCTTCTCTTTAAGAATGTTACTTAAAACACTGTATCCTTCCCTTTAAACAGAGTTAAAGCCACATTAAGTATGAGTGATTGAAGGATTAGTGAGGTTTAGAAAAGACACCCTTGTATTCTTATGAAAGCATAATTAACTAATGAAATGCTGTATTTTGTCATTAGAAACCAATAACCTAACAGATAGTACAGATTTTTCTATAGAGAACTCAACACCTCATATAAACCCCAGTTGTAATGGGGTTGTAAATATCTCAGTATGTATCTAGCTTTACTGGAAACAGCAGGCAGCAAGTGGAAATCCAGTGCTGTTGAATGCCAGCTTTCCCTTGAACAGCATTTATTTTCGTAACGGGTATTGATCTTTGGAAGAGGAAATATGTCACGTAGGTATTTCCAGTAACTTAGAGGAGACAGTAAGACAGTCGTATTAAAAAGCAGAATTGATTCTGTGGCTTCAGGCTTTCAGTCTTTGTTATAGAAAATAAATCTGCCAAGCACTCTTGACCTGGTGAGTCATTACTGATACAGAACCACTACTGCTAAAGCCACTTCAAATTCAGAACTGCAGTTTTCTGAGGCACTTACGAGTACTCACTTGGGTGTATGTAAAACTGTTTTTCAGTGTACTCTCAAACAGCCTGATTCCCAAGGTGCGGATCTGGAAGGAGGTGCTGACTGTGGGCTGGCTGGGCCATCTGCTGGAGAGAGACATCATTGTCTGCAGGAGGCACTTGGCAGAAGGCAGCAGGTATGGGCTGCCTGCTGTATCTGTGCCCTCAGCTTGCAGGGGCTATAAGCAAAGCTTGCTCTCGTGCTCAGTGGGATCCACTTCACTAAAGTTCAGGTACCTAAAGGCCAGTCACCCACTGGCTTTGACTCCTTCCTCAGGGGTCCCTTCCAGCTTGAGATAAGTCTATGCTTGTTGGCACAACCTCCTCAGGCTCTATTTATTATTGTGTTGGAGAGAACCAGGTGATGTAGGACAGGGCTCCACTGGCCAGGTTGTAACCTGTGATTTAGAGCAGTGAGGAGTTGCACTCTGGGCTGATGGTTTTTATCCGGTTTTCAGTTCCACAACTTCCAAAGCCCAACTCTGTGTTCATACTATGTCTAATATTTAGCTCCCAGGAGTCCCTCTCAGCTTGCTCTCATGCAGCAAAATGCTGTTATTTTGCTTAGACACCAAATGTTTCTGTTTCTAGTTTTCAGGAAATTTCCCCACTTAATCTTGAGATTAGTTCAGGTGGGGATTTTCCACACATGTTTTCACCCATCATTTCACATATATGCTGGTAACTGAACTAGGTAGGGGCATGAATATAAACAGACGTGGGTTGCACCAGACTGAAATTCAGTACAAATTCCTATAATGATCAAGCTTTTCAAGAAATAGGGCTTATAAACTGCGCAGGGCTTTTGATATGACACTCTTCAGGCAAAGCACCCTTCCCTGGAAGCCTTCACAGAGTCTGCATTTCAGCTAAAAATATCCCCAACACAAAGCATTTCTTTAACACAACCCTTGAATTAGTGTTTCTCTGCTAAAGAAATGAAAGATACAGTCAAGACCAAATATATGCTTCAAATATGGAATCAGTTGTTGTATAAAAATATAAAGGTACTTCACAGAAAATGTGCTTCACATAATATATTGGATTTAATTTTGAAACATCAGTGGAATCTACATGTTGGAATTACATTTATCTCTTACTCAACAATAGATTGCAATAGGATGCCCTTTAAAATGGGGATTATTCAATTTGAAGGTGATACGTCCCTTTGGGCCTCTCCTGAAATTTTAACTAAGCTAAGAGAGCCCATTTATATCATTCTTCTAGCATGCAGATGCTCTCTCTCTTCCTTGAGATGCAATAATGAGTTGGTTTTTCTGGTCTCCTTGGTTAATGCCCTGCCTAGAAGTCTGAAAGATGTTGAAATGGTTACCATTTCTTACTGCTTTGACTACTTAACTGCATCGCAGGCTTGTCTGACTGTGTCAGGCCCTGTACAAAGGGGGCTTCTAACCCACAGCACTTTGTAATCCCACAGATCACAAATGATTACTGAGCTGATGCTCCCTTCAGCATTTTCAGAAGCAATCTTGCTTTAACCTACACCGTGTTTTGGCTGATAGATATTTACCCCCAGGATGTGCGGTACTGAGTTTTTGTGCCAGCACATCCAAACCCAGTGGTCAGACATGTGCCGAAAGGAGTGGTGGAGAAAATGCACAACACCAGCACTTGGAAGCGTTGTTTATATATAATGGAAATAATATAATACTTTTAGCCTGAACACAACCATTTGCTGCTTGGAATTTACCCTATTCTGTACGAGTATTTGAGGTGACAAGGGGAGAAACAAGTGATTCAGCCTTCTCCCTTCCTGTGCTGCAAGAAACAGTTGGGCAACTAAGATTGTTTAAGAAAACACACAGCTGATTATCTAGGTGTTAGAATTGCTTTCAGTTTCTTTTAATACCTCGTAGCTATGCATTATTTCACCTCTTTGACTTTTTTAAATAAAAAATCCCTTCAGTGGGGTTGCTGAACTGTGGCTTCTGTTTGGAACACCTTCCTCAAATTGTGAGCTTCTGGATCCAGTGGGGTCTGCCCTGGGGTGGTGGCAGATGAAAGGCATGTGATGATCTAGCCTCACAGAGCCTGTCCAAACAGCACATGAAGAAGAATGGAACTTGTCGCTCTCAAACATGCCCTTACCGAGGCAGTGGTAAATGGCCCAGTAATGGGTCTCCTCTGCAACCTCAAAGGCTTTGCTAAGACAAACCAGCCCTTTCTCAAAAAGAGCCACAAATAATATTACATGGATTAACCACAGAGAAACATTTCAGCGCTGGCTGAGCCATGCTGGTTCAAAACCAGGATAAACTGTGTAATTTTAAAAACAAAAGCCACATCTTTCAATCTTGGAGGGGAAAAAGGCAAATCTTGAGGGTTGGCGGCTTCCACATCTCCACTAGCCTTTTGGTTTTGTGCTATGATATTTAAAGAAAAGTTAATCTCTATCCTTACCAGCCTCATGGGACTTTAGAGCTTTAAACAGATTTGGGGAGGGGAAGTTATGACAATGCCTGCAGAAGATGTGATTCAGGCAGGCAAGCACTCCCTGGCTGTCAGTGTAGCCTGTATTTGGTCTGTGGGATGGAGCTGGCTGTGCTGGTGTCCCTGATGACTTACCCACTTGCTATTTTTTTCCTGGCAGGAATCATGTCACCCCACAAAGGAGCAGGGGTTTCAGGTGCAGAGCAATGTCCTTAGCACACATCTGAGGTGAGCTAGGGAAGAAAGGGAGTGAAGAGTATGTGCTTGCTTCCCTGCTTCCCCTCCCATGAGGGATGCAAGAGAACAATGCACTTATCAGCCTCAGCCATTGCAGAGCAGGACCATCTGTTTTCAGACATACTCAGGATGTGTCCCTTATTTGCAGGAGAGGCATTGATGGACTGTATGTGGCACAATCCACCATCTTCTCCCAGTCAGCAAGAGGCCAGTGCTGGAACTGCGGATGTGACACAGCTGCAGACTGACAGGTAACATTTTGGTACTTGGATCTGTCACTTACACAGCTGCTGGCTGACAGAAACTCAATTACCTTAGTGCAAGTGTCTCATTTAGCACTTCAACGTTAATGACTGCCTCTGTATCCTGCACTCATCACTAATACTGCTAATGATGATGTTGCAAGACTCAAGTGTCTGCTTCTGTACTGTCCAGGACCCTTCACTCTATCGGACTGCAGGGAAACTGCAGACTGCTCTGGAACTCCATTAGCAGTGAAAAACACCCTTGTGAAAACCAAATTTCTCTGATTTAGTAACACACAGGGATAAAAAAAGTAAAGATTCAACCCAGAATGAACAAATGACCATATCATGGCAACTTCATAATGATGATTAAGATGCATTTGCACTGCAGTCTCTTCCAGTGCATCAGCTGTCTGAGATTTTTCTGTTTATTTTTCCCTGATGAGGTTTAGGAACATTGCTGACATGCCAACATAACTCTCTCCATATCATTACTCTTATTGCTGGGGTATTTGCATAACACTGTGTCCTGGGTTCAGCAGTAGCAGTCATTTTTTCTCCTTCGTAGTAGCTGGTGCAGCGCTGTGTTTTTTATTTGGGCCTGGGAGCAGTGCTGATTACACCAGCATTTTTAGTTGTTGCTCTGTAATGTTTATTCTGACCAAGGACTTTCTGAGTCTCATGATCTGCCAGGAAGGAGGGGAAGCCAGGAGGAAGCAGAGACAGGACACCTGACCAAAACTAGCCAAAGAAGTGTTCCATACCACAGCACATCATGCCCAGGATGTAAAAACTAGGGGCAGGGACCCAGAAGAGGGGGTTCACTGCTGGGTCAGGCTTGGTATCAGTCATAGGGTGGTGAGCGGTTGTATTCTCTTCCTTTGTTGTTTCCCTTGTCATTATTATTATTGGTGGTAGCAGCTGTGTTTTGTGTCATACCGTAGTTATTGGACTGTTCTTATCTCAACCTGTGGGAGTTACATTCTTTCAATTCTCCTCCCCATCGCTCCAGGAGCAGGAGGAGGAAGAGGGGGAGTGAGACAGGAGACTGCATGGTTTTCTGAGTTAGGGCTGAGCTTAAACCAGAACAGACTGACACCATAAATTATGTCAGAAGAAATAACAAGATGGTATTGTTGATGTATCCAAGGGTGTGACCAAAATAGGGTTTGCAGCCAGACCTGTGTTGTTAGACCCACTAGTCTAGCTGAGGAAAATCAATAAGCTTTCAAGTACATCAGTCCTTCTCCAGGTCCAAAATAGACGCAGCAGCCTTGAAAACAAAAACCAACTGAGAACAACTGCTTTTAAATTCAGTTAGATTTATATCAACAAGAACACCTGAGAGAAAATAGATGGGATCTGTGACACTGAAGGATATTCTACAGGGAAATGTGCAAGCAGGTAATTTGTAGGTTGTAGAATAAAGAAGACATGTCAGTGGAAGTTAAAATAAGTCACGGAATCTCCCTTTTATTATGTTGATGATCAAAAGAGGTTCAAATGCAGGAGACTCAGACTTATCCATCTTTGTTTAAGAGTCATAAGATAGCACTGCACCAGCTGGGGAAGTGTGGTATTTACCATGGGGCTAGGTGCCCTCCCTGCATCAAATCTGTCCTTTTCTGCCTGTATGAACTAGGCCTTTGGGATAACGCCAGCAAAAAGAGATCTTCTGAAAGAGCCTGGTGATGAGACTATACTTAACCAGAAATTTCTCTGGTGCCAAGACACAGGAGCATTGCATGGCCAGACCTGCATTTTAACAATAAAAACATTTTTCTTGTTTTTTTTTTTTTTTTTCTTGGTTTTATCAAGACAGTGGGATTCTGGGGTTAACAGAGACAACACTTTTTTTTTTTTCTTGCTATCACACACTTCACATCTTAGAATCATAGAATAGTTAGGGTTGGAAAGGACCTTAAGATCATCTAGTTCCAAACCCCCTGTCAGGGGCAGGGACACCTCCCACTAATCCATGCCACCCAAGGCTCTGTCCAACCCGACCTTGAACACCACCAGCGATGGAGCATTCACAACTTCCCTGGGAAACACATTCCAGTGCCTCACCACCCTTACAGGAAAGAACTTCTTCCTCATATTCAATCTAAACTTCCCCTGTTTAAGTTTGAACCTGTTACCCATTGTCCTATCACTACAGTCCCTCATGAAGAGTCCCTCCCCAGCATCCCTATAGGCCCCCTTCAGATACTG
>JASSUY010028615.1:28750-46652 GCA_032466535.1 Forpus xanthops | reverse complement strand
TTCTTTCGGTTCCGTCCCCCCCCCCCCCTTCCCTCCCCCCCCCTCGTAAAGCGGGGGGAAAAGAAGGTTGGGAGGAGTGAGTGGGCAGGCAGATTGATTTACGCCTCAAACCGCGACAATTACTTACAAAGTGTGTGAAGATTCACCTTCGCTTTTCACCTCTTCTTTTAAATGTCACACCTAGCTTTGTCTGATAGCCTGCAGTGCTTTTGATCAGAGTAAGAATTAGTAGTCAATTCCTATTTACCTCTTCACACTTGTATCTTCACTCATGACTTTACCGACTCCTATTATATCTCCATAATTTTTTCCCACATTTTTTCCATGCTGGAGTTCTTAGTTTATCTGCGCCAAGCATTTAGAGGCACTGAATTAGATTTTTAATTCTGTGAGAATGCGCCAGTTACTGGAGGGCAGGTGTAATAGGCTGAAACACTCTATCTCAGTTGAGAATACTGAAGCGCTGAAGGTGCCACTGTTTCCTAAATGGCATTGGCACTTTCTGACTGAGCAGAGATAAATAAATGAACCCAGATCATTTTCCATCAAGATAGGTCAGCACCTGTCGCAATGAGGGACGGGGACGCAGTTTGATGCAAACAAAAGTCCATTTATTCTCTCAAATCTTACACTTACATATTTTTCTCTTATCAAGAAATGCTATGTGTCTGTTTCTAATTGGAAGCAGTGCCAGGTGTCCACTTCAGATTGGTTTTGCATCTGCCACTGATCAAGCGCTGATTGGATACAGAAAACTTCCCATAAGGCAATTCTTAAACCATCTTCACTTCCTTATCCTCTGCCACGTATGCAGCTTCTTGTACAACACTGCTTCCTGTTTCCTCTCAACACAGCATCTGAGTGTCTGCTTCCTGTTTCCTCGATTTAGTTTCTGACCATGGTTTCTGCCCATGGTTTATGTTGTAATTGATTCATGGACAACAATTGATCTGTGCTAACAGTACGTGACCCTACAAGCACCTTCTGTCAGGTCACAGCAGAGATACTGGCAACCTGAATATAGATGGTAGAAATATTGCTGAACTGATTGGATTCAGCTTTGGTCACAGCTGAATCTTCATCCACCCTTTTCATTCAAGAGGTAACCCTCTCCCAACACTCTAATATTACAATTACTAGATTTCAGATGTAGTGAAAATATATTTAAGATTAGGTAGACTGTGGAATTGGCATTTGATTTCATACCAGTGGGTGAAGTTAGTCTGTGCAACATTTATGTTCCACAGTAAGCTTGTTCTTTCTGATCAGGAAAGCAGCTGGAGAGCCTGTGACTTCCAGTCTACCCATGCCAGGGTTTTCTTCCAGTAGGAACTAGAAAATAGTAAGAGATAAAACCAGGATGTACATTTGCACTGTGCGGAATGCCACAGTGTAGGAGCAACCATGGTTACCCATGTCAGAGGGCTTAAAAGGAGTGGAAAGAGTGCTATACTTAAGAATTAGTACATCAGATGAACTGAGGTTCAGTTTGTCATTATTACCTATTGATATGAAGTAGGAGGGTCTCAGAACATTTCTCAATACAAGTTGCTTCTTTGTGATGTGACTTGCATACCTGCATACTTTGCTAACACAGTAAAGATTATCCTGGCAGCACATACAACTTTCATCCCAACAAATGCCCAAATGCTATCTACAAGCCTAATTTTATGTGTTTGGTTTTTTTTTTTTTTCATTTTAGGAGAGCAAATATCTAATGGCAGCTTCAGTCTTTTCAGCTGGATTCTTAGTCAGTATTGCAAACCAGTTTTTTTTTTCCCACATGTGTAATAGTTATATGGTCTAAATGAATAAATCTGCAACCCAACAGACAATACGGTTCAACAGCATTTCAGGGAAAAACTTTCTAAAAGAGACCCTTCTGAACATCTGGACATCAGTCTTGGATAGCTGAGAACTGTAATGAAAGATTGCTCTCACTCAGTGATTTTGGAAAAGTGTAATATGCTTTATAATGCTGGCAAAAGCTATTACTTCGTCAATAACTTTTAGTTTTAATATATGGACTTGCTGCAGAAATGTCTCTGTGAGTCATGGGAATAAATTGCAAATGGCCCGGCACTGCCTGGAAAAGACATGAGGGTATCTATAATTATAAAGTATCTGAGTCTGTGGTAGCTTCTGCCTTCACAGAAAAGTAATTAAAAGTTCTAACAGGATGAAAGTAAGTGGAGAAATACTGTATGCATCTCAGGCTGCAATTTCAGAATCTTGAGAGGGTGTTATTATTTAAGCAATACAGTAATAGCTGTAAAATGGTATAACTTTCATTCTCAAACACTGAAAAAATGCTATCTGATGAATGTATGATAGTCTTAGCTCAGCGTGCGTCAGCTTTTTCAAGCTTTCCAATGCAGTCTGCAGCATTGCTAAATTCAGTTTAAATGTACAGTGGGATTTATATACTATCACTAAATTGAGCACTAAAAAACAGTGAAACATTGTATCGTGGCTGTAATGATAGCAATAATGAATGCATAAGCAGGAAGGGAATGAGTCTGCCTTTTGAAAGGTCATTAGTTGTTTGTTTCTTTTTTTTTTCCCCTTTTGAAAAATCACTTCAACATATGCAAAATGCTTTTTCCAAATTCTTTTCCAAAATTCTGGTGGATGTCATATTTGACCTGCTATCAAGTTTCTTGAGACAGCAAATTCAGCACCATACTGCAGTTTGCTTTTTTTAAGGAGGTATAGTGCATTAATTGTTTTTGTCCAGAAGAAAAGAAATGAAAGATTGTATATCTTACAGTTTCAATAAGCAACTCAGGACATAGACTGTGTTAAGAAAGAAAAATAAAAGGGACATATTCCCTAAAGTTACTATATCATCAGAAGAAAAATATAAATATGCTCATTCATGTTTCCAGAAATAATAATCTTTGTATTTAATATCTTTGATGAAAATTGAATCTCATATTTATATCATGGGAATTTAGGAAGCACAGGCATTCTTTAGTTTGAGTATAAAAGTATTTAATTCAGCAACAGAGATTATATACAGATTTGAGTTTCTGGTTATATTTTCACATGGGTTAAAGTGTCGTGGTTTAAGGCCCTCAAACTCACGCAATTGCTCTCTCACACACTCCCCCCCTCTTTCTTTCCAGTCCCAGGGGGATGAGGAGGAGAATCAAAAGAGTGTAACTCCCACAGGTTAAGAACAGTTCAGTAACTAAGGTATAACCCATATCACTACTGCTGCCACCAATAATAATAATGACAAGAGAAATACAAGGGAAAAGAATACAATTGCTCCCCCAGCCCCACCAAGCAGTACATCCCCCTCCCTTTCTGAGTCTCTGGTCTCCATTTTACATCCTGGGCATGATGTGCTATGGTATGTAATAACTCTTTGGTCAGTTTGGGTCAGGTGTCCTGTTTCTGTTTCCTCCTAGCCTCCTCTCGGCTTCCCCTCCTCCCTGGCAGAGCATGAGGCTCAGAAAGTCCTTGGCCAGCCTAAACATTCTAAACCATAACTATAAACACTGGTGTTATCACCACTGTTCCCAAGCCAAAAATCAAAACCACAGCGCTGCACCAGATACTACCAAAAAGAAAAAATGGCTGCTACTGCTGAACCCACGACAAGAAGAAATTCAGGTTCTGCTGTCAATATAAAAGAATCATCAGAGGCTATCTTTCATCTTAAATACATGTAAGCTCCAGAGTTATGTCCTGATGACAGTCTCCTAAACTTTAGTGACCCTCAGTTGGGAAAGGTTCTAAGTAACAGCCTAGAGGCTTTCCTGAAAAAAAAAAACAACAATTCTTTTGTCAGCTGGGGCCAATCTGCTTAATAACTACTATATAGATAAACCTTGTAATATTTAGATGCATTAAGTGGATAATGTTATCAGCATGTTGTAGTTAATAAAACTGTGGCAAACCTCTTGTAAGTTAAAGGCAGATTTTCAAATTGCCCTGTTTCCATTAAGTGCTTAACATAAATTATTAGCTTTTCAAAACAGCTCATGTTTTTTGAGAACACTTGTGCCTACAGTGAGTGTTAAAGGGCAACACTGAAGAAGTAGTCCCAAATCATCAGATTTTAGTGCTTGAAGGAAGTTGATTAATTGCATTTTTGTTCCTCAAATATAAGTACCTAGGCAGACAGGGTGAATTTAACCAGCTAAGTTAGAGTCATGGTACCTATATATATTCAACAAGGAATGTTGCCTGCAAAAGTCAATTTAGAAGAGACAAAGACTTTTTTCTCCCGGCTAGTGCAGGAAGTACAAGAGGCCCATCCCAAGTAAGCATGAAATTGCCCACATTTTTACACCCTCTGCCCTTCAGTCCTACCACAGAGGGCTTTGCACCTTCAAATGCCACTAGATACACTACAGGCGATGAGTTGGTTATTGCAGTATATTCACATCTTTGTATTTTCAGAAAGCAACTCTGCTGAGCTGCAGCACAGTCCTCAAATTATTTCAGATACTATGAACTGAAAACAATATCCAGTTTCCCTCTTTTCACCCAGTTTTGTTTTAAAGCAACAAAAGAACAGTATGAAACCAGGAGACCCAAAGTTGAAATCTATGAAGTCTTGATGCAGCCAATCTGCTACCCATGGGCTACCCATGATCAGGTTGGAGAAAAGTCTTTGTAGCCCTTCTTGGTTTAGGATCCCGCAGTGGACATATTCAGCAGCTCATATGTGTAACGAACATATGTGTTGAAGAAAGGCATGGAGGTGATGCAGTGCAGTTTATTTCTAGTTCAGGACAAAATCAGGTACATATTACATTTAAGTATAATATATAATGCTGAATTATTGCAGAATTAAAATAAATGGATTTTTTTTTTTTGTAAAATCATGAGGAATTTTTTGCATAATCAGATAAGAAACATTATGTCAATCATCTGTTTTGCACTGGTATTTTATCTCAAAATTTTTTTACTGGATGCTTAGTTTGTTGGAAAGATGCGTACATAGGAATGTAAGTCTGTTAGAGTACAACTCTGCTGTCAGTCCAACAGCAGAAGGTCATTTCTTATCTGGGAATGTTTCTAAACCACTGCTTCTGCACCCTCAGTGGCCAATTCAAACATGGCTTCCGTGCACATTTCTATTCCTTATAGCAAGCTAATCTTTCATTGCAAATTACTGAAGACTAAATTAGAAATAATGACAGAGAGAAAACTCATTAAGGGTAATATGTTAAAAACAATGAACCAGTACCTTCTACAGTAATGAGATCATTAAACATTTTATTTCATATTAACAGTGCTTGATATTTTGAATAAATATAACCTGTAAGGTCTTGACAAATTTGGGTGAGGTAGGTAAAAAAATCTAATATATTTCTAAAACATTTCTCAAATAAAGTAAAACATTCAAATCATAGGATAACAGGGGACCATTACTGATTTTTTATACCATGCTTCAGCATTTTCTTAAAAAAAACAAAAAAAAAATCCATTTTATAATTTCTATACAGTGATCATATTACTCTTTTTGTGCATTCATCCATTGTCAATTTGGTGCATGTCTTGTCATTCAGACAGAAAATGTTAGTAAGTTTCACAGGAAATCGGACATCAATCTGATTAATGTAAGTAAGGGTTCTTTTGAAGCAGAATAAGTCTTTGGCTTGCACTAAGTAAATTATATGGGGTGTCTATAGCATTGCATGCACTGAATATCAAGCATCCATATCATTTATACAGAACAGCTGATTAACAAAAATATCAATTGTAGTTCTCTCCAGAATAGTTACTACTACTGCACCGATTTATTTACTATTTTAAATAAAAAATATATACAAGAATTCTTTGTAAATAAATTAAAGGCAAAAAATGAATAATTAAATCATAGAATAATTAGGGTTGGAAAAGATCTTCAGATCATGAAGTTTGAACCCCCTTGCCATGGGCAGGAACACATCCCACTAAACCATGCCACTCAAGGCTATGTCCAATCCGGCCTTGAACACAACCAGCGATGGAGCATTCACAGCTTCCTTGGGCAACCCATTCCAGTGCCTCACCACCCTCACAGTAAAGAATTTCTTCCTCAGATCCAACCTAAACTTCCTTTGTTTAAGTTTGAACCTGTTACCCTTTGTGCTCTCACTACAGTCCCTCATGAAGAATCCCTCCACAGCATCCCTATAGGCCCCCTTCAGATATTTGAAAGGCTGCTATGAGGTCTCCACACAGCCTTCTCTTCTCCAGGCTCAACAGCCCCAACTTTCTCATTCTATCTTCCTACAGAGGTACTCCAGTCCACTGGTTCTCCTCCTGGCTCTCCTCTGCACTTGTTCCAACACTTCCATGTACTTTTGACGTTGAGGACACCAGAACTGCACACAATACTCCAAGTGAGGTCCCACAAGAGCAGAGTAGAGAGGCAGGATCAGCTCCCTTGACCTGCTGGTCACGCTCCTTTTGATGCAGCTCAGGATACAGTTGGCTTTCTGGGCTGCGAGTGCATACTACCGGCTCATGTTAATCTCGTCAACCAACACCCCCAAGTCCTTCTCCACAGGGCTGCTCTGAATCTCATCTCTGCCCAACCTGCAGCTGTGCCTGGAATTGCTCTGACCCGGGTGTAGGACCTTGCACTTGGCATGGTTAAACTTCATAAGGTTGACATCAGCTCACTTCACAAGTGTGTCAAGGTCCTTCTGGGTGACAAGGTCGCTCTGAATAGCATTCCTTCCCTCCCACATATCAACTGAACCACACAGCTTGGTGTCATTGGCAAACTTGCTGAGGGTGCACTCAATCCCGCTGTCCATGTCACCGACAAAAATGTTGAACAAGACTGGTCTCAACACCAATCCCTGTGGGACACCACTCGTTACTGGTCTCCAGCTGGACACTGAGACATCGACCACAACTCTTTGCATGTGGCCATCCAGACAGTTCTTTATCCACCTATCAAATTGATGTCTCTCCAACTTAGAGACAAGGATGTCATGTGAGACAGTGTCCAATGCTTTGCACAAGTCCAGGTAGATGACATCAATTGCTATACCCCTTTCCGTCAGTTACATAGCCCCATCATAGAAGGCCTCTAAATTGGTCGAGCAGAATTTCCCTTTAGTGAAGCCGTGCTGGCTGTCACCAAGCACCTTGTTGTTTTTCATGTGCCTCAGCATGCCTTCTAGGAGAATCTGCTCCAAGATTCTGCTAGACACAGAGGTGAGACTGACTTGTCTGTAATTCCCTGGGTCATCCATTTTCTTCTTCTTGACAATGACGGTTATATTTCCCTTTTTCCAGTCATCAGGAACTTCACCTGACTACTGTGTTTTTTCAAATATGATGGACAGTGGCTTAGCAACTTCATTTGCCAGCTCCTTCAGGACCCATGGATGAATTTCATCAGGTACCATGGACTTGTATATGTTCAGGTTCTTAAAATGGCTTCAAACCAGCTTACTACTTTTGTGTTCTAAACCTAAGTTTTTAGTCTTGCACCATTCACCACTATTAGATTATGATCTGTCTAATTTAATGCAAATTAATGGGAAAAAAGCACAGAGATTTTAAAATACTATAACACTGCCATGCTATAGGGGGCTAGTACTCATTTTCTTCTAACACATATTCACTTAGTGATCAGATCTTTACATTATATGTTCTATGAAATAGAATAGAAATATATAGAGTGCAAGACCTGACTCATTGTCAAAATGATGTAATAAAATTCCATAAAATGCAACAAAAAAATATTGTTCACAAAGCAGAATCTTATCCAATTCTTCAGCACTTTAGTGAACTGGAGATTCCTCTTGCCCAATTTCTATGTCTGAGTGACGCCCTTTGACTGGAATCTAATACAAATATAAAAGTAAATCACATAACTTTAATACTTGATTTTTAATTCTGGGGGCTATCAAGAATTTAAAGTTTTGCAATACTTTGTTTTTATGGCACCATTGTTAAATATATCTGAATAAAATTTATAATAAATAATTTTTAAATAAGATGCATGATATAGCATACCTAAGGGCTTAAAAAATAACATATCCATTCATGAAATTCCCATTCCAGGCAAAAGGAAAAGGCTGTTTCAGTTCAAAGGGAAAGTCTTAGATGGATTAAACATTTATTCAGTATTTATACAGAATTAACATAAATCTTTTTAATTTTAAGAATGATATCATTTTGCTGTATAGTCACATTTCTTACTTGCTAATGTGCAATAGTTTTTTTCTCAAAAGTAAATAAGTGTGCAGTTAGAAAAGTTATATTAAGTCTTGATTTCTGTTTGGGTTAGCTAACCGGTCTTCAGGCCAACCTCTCCATTGCGTGCCATGATAAGAAAAAAATCTGAAAAAAAATGTAATAAGCATTTAATGCTTAATGCTAAGCATTTTGCTGCACAATGACTATCATCACTGTATAATAACATCTGACAAATAGGCTATTACTGTCAGAGGGGAGGCTTTTAAACCAGGCCTTAACTACTCTTATTAAAGACTTGGAAGGTAATCACTGATTTTTATTTTTTTTCTTGTGTGTTTATGATTCTGTCTGGAATCCTTAGAGATTTGCCAGTTACAATCTCTCTACTACCTGTTGCGAAACATGGGCAAAGAGATAATGCAAGC
The DNA here is from genome assembly GCA_032466535.1 of Forpus xanthops. NCBI lineage: Eukaryota > Metazoa > Chordata > Aves > Psittaciformes > Psittacidae > Forpus > Forpus xanthops. The sequence continues at coordinate 38,064 of JASSUY010028615.1, read as the reverse complement.
AATTAGAAAAGCATTGCTCACTCCTGAAGAAGTGTTATTTCCTTAAATGAATGTTTCCAAAGGGAATACACAATAGTGTTTCAGTGACTTTTTTTTGCTCCTGCTTTTTCCCAAAGATACCTTTTGTTTCTCACATATCCCATTTAATCAGTAACTCACAGGCAGCTGCAGCATAGTGCTAATGCAGTAAATCATTTGGATTAAGTAATATTAAATCTCAAATGTACTGAAAACAAGGCCAGTCTATGATCCCTGAATACATGATGTCAAAACAGTATCTTAAAAACACTTATTGGTTAGGTTTAATGTGATGTTTCTTTAACATTTCAAAATCTCTATCCTGTAATTAGACTTGTCACAGTGTTATACAGTAAGAGTGAGAATTTCATGCATGGGTCTCACCTTTTAGCATCCAAATGTAAGCCCATGTATCATCTCCTACTTGTCATGCTGCGCTACATGTTTTTCCCAGCCTGAGACTCTGTGTGATGTTCCCAACCAGTCATTCTGGTTTGTGAGTTCTTCTCTTATGGGGAGACAAAATACAAGCTCCCCTAAGGCAAACATATGAGGTGAAGCTTGTCCCAAGATAAAGTGCCCTTGAGGTTTTCCACACTGTTAGTGATTCTAAGACAGTAGGAAGTGATCTACAAAGTGGTTACTAGAAATAATGATGAAATACCCTCATGTGCACACCACCAGTTCCCTTTTTGCTGTTGTGTGTGTCTGCTCCTGCTGAGAAGGCTGATCATCGGGATCCTGTGCTGTTCTGGAAATGTCTCCACTCCCCATCCCATGGACAGTGAGCTCTGGAACCCAGTCTGGAGGAGATGAGTTCTCATGTCCTCTTGTTCAAGGTAGTACCCCCTAACTCCCTCCCACCCAGCTAGACACATCCACCCTTCAAAGGATTTGGTTGTGCATCTCCTGGGTCTCAACTGTAAATTCTGAAACTAAAAATCCCCAACTTTTACATGCGGCTTTTTTTTTCCCTCAAAGTGCAACACAGCTCTCCAGGGTGGTGCATTGTTAACATGAAACTGAAAACGTGTTTTGCTTAGCTTACTGTCTGACATGAAGGTGTGTGGCGGCATTTGAGGAGACAAAGTTTGCTGGGATGTTAGGAAACAGTGTAGGAGAGGAATAAAACTTGTCTGCTGCATTATTCTATCCATATTACTCAAAAGAAGAGACTTTTAAGGGTAAGTTTGAGAGTAAAGTTGTTTGACAGTGTAGATATATCCTTCCCATTTTTTTTTTTTTTAATAGCTTTATGTCTAGTTATATTGTGGCTCTGGAAAACTGAAAAATTGGGTTCACAAGGGCACAAAGCACTTTATGTACTTTTCTTGTCTCCTTCTTCCCACAGTCTGCAAAAAAATATTTGCAAGGTAAATAGTCCATGTAACTCCATTTTTACCAATAGGGTAGGTGATCTCACATAAAAGTATTGAGAAATTTTGTTCAGGAAGCAGAATTCTTTGGGGCTTCTCAGTGACTCTTTTTTTCTTGGAGCTGAAGTTAGAGAAAAAGTGAGTACTCTTGCCTTTATACTCAGCCCTACAAGAACATACTGTACTCAGAATGAAATGCAATCGACTGCAACAGGAAGAATGTATAATTATCCTGAAGGCTACTTTTGGGTTTGTTTTTTTGTTTGCTTTGTTTTGTGTACTGCTTTGCTTATAACTTGTCTTACAGTTTAAAGGGACACTGTTTATCACTTTTCAGGCAAATCTAGAAGTATTTCTTGCTTTCACCTGTGTTTTTACATGTGATGTACTGGTTTTACAAGTGATACCGCCTACTAAAGGCACAATACAAGAAAAAAGAAACATTTGTATCAGAAAATGAGAGTGTTTAGTGGCATATAGTCAGCCCAAGTCAAAGCTCTCAAGTACATTTTTTGCTGTTTTGATAACATGCAAACAGGAAAGCCATTGGCACAGGCTATAAAATGAAGTAGGAACCTATATAAGAATTTTAGTGTTTTACTTTTACTTTAAAAATAGCACAAAATATAAATGTAATAAAATTGATGGATTTATACCATGTTTTATGGAAAAGAAATACAATAGCTGCATTTGCAGTCAATTAACACGCTCTGCGTGGTGAAGATACCAGTGGCATTTATCCCGTTTGAGCCTCTCACCTTACGGGTAGATTTCAACCCCTGACTGGGCAAACCAGCAAGGAAATCAATGTCTAGAAACTACTTCATATTGTCTGCTAGCTTTGTAGGGATAATAGCTCCTTAAGCAAACCTATGGGTGGTACTTGTCACATTAATCTCCTGTCAAATCTGTTACACAAGGTATGCAGCTGAAATGAAAATGAGCTCAGCTGATGAAAAATGAAAAAGAGTAAATTATGAAGAGCCTCAGTTAATAAGGGGCTAAAAGAAACTTCCGACATTTGGTCTGTAGAAACAAAATACTTCCAATAGCACATATGTAGAGAAGCTCTCTGAGGTCACACAGGCCTTCCACAAGGAGACCTGCACTTACCTGGAATTTTAACAACAGAAACTTGAGTTGACTTCACCAGGCACTGAATGATGGGAATGTCTGTCCAATTGTCCTTTCCTTTAGATTTACTTTTTAATTTATTACCAAAACCAGATTATTTCAAGGACGTGGGTTGTCATTGATTGAATAAAGATACATCTTTGCATAGGTACATTTGGAAGCAGATAGTGGAACCAGTGGGATAAAGACTCTTACATGTTGTCTACATTTTAAAAAGGATTTAAGGAAATTTCAAGTAATAGTAAATATTTAAGCTGGAATTGAATGCACCAGAAACACTAGACAGTTACAGTCTGTAGGGTAGTTTCCAGTAAGCAGTAATTTAATTTAGTCAGTATGTTTTTATAAAAATGAGATTATAACCAGGATCTGATTTATTTTCTTTTTAACCAAAAGCTGATGAGAGAAAGTCATAGACATAATACGTCCATGTATTAATTTACAGCTACATTTTCAAAATGCTACACAGACTGTTAGCTAAGCAATTCCCATTAGAAAGAGCAAATGAAACCTTATTTCCTGCTTTAGAAATATACCTACAAAGTTGGTGAATGCATTGCAGCGATGACCTACTGGTTTGGAACTCCGAGAGAGAATATGTTTTTAATAAATGGGTAGAAGGAGTGAATGAGTATTAAAGCCATTCTGTTCACTTTGTAAAGCAGTGACCCAAAGGAGGAGATACACAATAGAGAAGTAAAATTTCCTGATGCTAAAAACTAGAGAGGCATGGTAGCCATTGTCAGAAAAAGAAAGTATAGTGCAAATTACTTGGACTAATGGACTGAACTGGTAAATACAATTTGATTCTGAAAATTTTAAACTCCTGTAGCAAAAGGGAATTTCATGTGAAAAACAAGAAAACAAAATTTAAATGACCAGGCACAACAGAATTCTGAGAAGTGTCTGAGGACAAGAATTACAAAGAATAAACAAATCTCTTTTCCCTTTTCCCCCTGTACAGAATCACAGAGCATCAGTGTGGTGTGAACTATGCTCCCTGTACTGAGAATAAAACTGCATGAACATTGCTCATTTGTTGCCTTGGAAGTCTTACTGACTGTTCTAACTTCACCTGGCAGTTCCAAGGGTAGTGACCTAAAATGCACCGCACTCTCAATCCCTGCCTGCATGTTGCTCAGTCTGTCTTGTTGCAGGAAAGAACAGCGATATAGCAAATCTCAGTGCCAGACCTTACAGGAGAAGGGGGTTTTGTTTTTAAACAAAATTGATCTCATTCATTCACACTCACTCTCCTACCCATATGCACAAGGATGCTTGTATGCAGGCTGTCTGTCCAGGATTCCCTTCAGTGACCTGGATGACAAAGGATGTCAGCTATCAAGTCTTCCTCACTTCTCATGCCTCTCAGTTTGGCTGCCATACTGTTTTAGGTAACCTTTCTCATACCTTCTTGGCACTGAGAGTGTTTGGTTTCTCTATTTTGTACCAGCTGTCTGAGTTGTCAGAATTTACTCACTGTACTTTGTTTCTTGATTTGGGCATCTGGGCTCTTGGTGACCTGTAAATCTAGCGTATGCCACTGTCACAAGCCATCTCTTTGTGTTTGTTTCTTCCATTCTTTCCAAACCAGATGTTAAATTTCATCCTTCACACATGATAATATTCCTATACAGTCCTCTGCATTGTTCAGTTGCTGTTGATAATATGACCTCATGTATCAGAGGCAGATGGGACAGGTGGACATTTTTTGCCAGGTGGCAAAAATATGCCTGAAGGCAGGCTCCAAAGATTAGGGTGCAGCAAAGGCTTTGTTTCTTGCCCTGCCTGGAGCCAGCCAGAAGGGTGTTTCACTGTAGCAGAAGAGTTAGACAGTTTTTGATTTTGAGCTGTGTCACTGTGCTTGTGGGATTGTAGAATAGTTTAGGCTGGAAAGCATTTTAGGATAACATCCATCCTTTTGCTGAAAGCATGGTCAGTTACAACGTCAGGCAAGATTGCTCAGGACTTTATCCAAACTAGTCCTGAAAATCTCCAAGGAGAGAGTGCACACAGCCTCTTTGGGCAAACTCTTTCAATGCTTGACTATCTTTGCAGTGAAAAAGTTATCCTTGAACAAGCTAGATATTGTTTTGTTGTTTTCCTGATTAGAAGGCTTATGGCATGATTCAGAAACAGATGATCATGTAAGGTGGCAGTGAGATTTGTGTGAGTATGTTTGTGAGTATGTATGACTGTTTTCACAAGGCATTCATGGGGGGCTGATCATGCTGCAGTAAATTCTTGCTCTCAGAAAGAATTCCAGTCATGTCAGTGGAGTTGTTGCATGGACATTTTAGGTTGGCAGCATGGATGGCAGCATGGATCCTAGCATTATATGCATGAAAAATAGATATCTGTATTGAAGTTCACTTACTCAAACTGGGAATGTTGATTCTCTGTGTGGAAGAGTAATTATGATTCAGGGAGAAGTAATAGAAGGAGCTTCTCAGCTGAGGCTGAGGTAGATATCCAGACTGCATGGCGCTGTGACAAATTATATCCTTTGAGGTCTGCTTAAGGTAAATCTAAATACATGATTCTTATCCCAAAGGCAAATTCACAATCTGAAGTGGTGTTCAAGGTGATAAAGAGGGAAAGAGGATCTGTTTTGTGGATTTGATCAAAGTAAGCGTTACTTAGCAACAACTAAAACACTGGTGTGTTATCAGCATTGTTCTCAGACGAAAACCAAAACACATGACTGTGCCAACTACCAGAAGGAGAAAAATTAACTTACAGCTAAACCCAGGACATGGCTACATTAAATGATGCAGAAATTTATGTATGGTTGCATACCAGTGTCAGGAGTAATCGCATTGAACAGTGCTATTAGCTCTGGTAGGGTATTATATCTGTTTTCAGATAATCAGAGACCCTCTATTTTATTTTACTTTCCTCATTTCACAGAAGAGTTAGTTTAAGTTTGTGGTTCCAAGAGTTCATGACATGCAAAAAGCCAATTATGTATGTGGTTAATGAGATGCAAATTTACTCAGAGCTTTCATTATATGTCAGGCAGTCCAGTGGCCATGTCATTCTTTCAAAGCTTTCTATATTTTCAACATCCTTTATAAAACTCTTTAATTGAGAACACTGTATGAGGAATAATAAAATTGAAGCTATATATTTTACTACCACCTTGCTTCTTTTTTGATATTTGCAGGGTTGCACATCTGAGAGTTCTGCAGTAATGACATGGGTGTTCCTTACATATAGGAAGGGATTTGCCTTCCTTCAGATATGTGGTGTGAAATAGCTGTGCCCGGGCTAGGAACAGTAGTTTTCTTTTATAGCCAAACAATAAACACCTTCAAAAGGTGAGTCATTCTATGCTTCACACTTTAGATGACTATCTCTGGAGGAGGTGAATTCCATTCTAGAAATTCCTGTCTCTTCATTTTCTGTTAGAGGAGACAGGATTTACCTTTCTGCTAATCCATATTTAGGGCAGGTAACATGTTCTTTTATCACTGCATTTTTATTTTCCTGTTTCCCATATTACCATTTCTAGCTTTAAAAAAGTGGTCTGCATTCATTGTCCTGACATACAAATGGCCTTGCCAGGTGATTCAGATCTGTTTGCTATGGAAATGGAGAGATTCAATGAAAGATAACCAGAATACTAAAAGGAATTTGGAACTCCAAGAAGAGAGAAGCTGCATATTTAATAAATGATAACTTATGGTTCTTAGCTCCTTGAAGACAGTGCTTGAGCACTGTGCTTAACTAAGCCAGAGAATCTATACTATTACTGTTTTGTAAAACAAGATGGAAGAATTATTTAATTCTGAAGGTAACAAATTACTTCTCACCAACAGAGGTAGCAAACAAATGAAAAGGGCAGATAATAAAGCAAAAGCAAAGCTGAATTTTAGCTGGAATGCAGTGAAAGTGACATTCTTCACCAATACTTTCTGATTTCTCCTTGTGTTTTTTAAAGAATATAAGGAATTCCATGTTATTTTTGTGTGTGTGTTTGTTTTTTTTTTGTTTTTTTTTTTTTTTTTTTGTTTTTTTTTTTGTTAATAAAAACCTTATTGTTTCTTTGTCAGCTCACAGCTGTAACGTGGGAAAGCCAGCACTGAACAGTTTTAAATGACATATAGTTTTGGAAAATATTCCCTGTTCAATAAGGAGGATTGGTCTGTGTCAGCTGGGTTTCACTCTTGACTCAAAATGTCATTCATGTTGACATGCTGGAACTGATGTTGTGCAGTATGAAGCCTCACATACCACAGTATTTCCTATAGCAGGAGGTGGACACAATGGTTCTATAATCCACAAGGGCTCCCAAGGACTAAGATGAAGCTGTGACTCAGTTTCTCCTCTCTTGTTAGTTGCTTGGCCAGTTCCCTGACCATCTGTAAAGATCGCTGTGCAACTATTTAATTTGCTTCTATGAGGTAGACTTTATGGAGAAAGCATCAAGATGATTTCAGCCTTGCCGCATCATGTCTTCAAGATCCATTGTTAAAACAGGGCTGTAATCTAGTAAACTGAATAAAATCCTGCCTCAGATTGCTTCACAGGCTGGGTGGCAAATGAGTAGCCATGAAGGGAAGGCAAAGTTCAATGCACTTAAAGGTTTTTTTGCACTCTGATAATGGGAAAGAAAGAAAAAAACTTGTGGCTGTTACAGCTGTGATAGTCTGATGGCAGAAGAAAGAAAAAGTTTTTAGGTGGATGTAAGAGATTCTATTCAACAAACCAGCCAAATTGGAAAAGAAAAATCAAACTCTCAAGCATACAAAATCTCCTGAGGTATGTTCCTGCACTGGGGAGACACTTTTGAAAGAAAAACTCCTCCTTGCTGTTCCAAAGTACTTGTGTTTACAAAAGAATGTGAATTTTCCAGGTCAGTGAGAACTGTGGGCATGAGTTATGTGTTTTAAGTTGTAACTTAGGAACACTTCTTGATAATGTTTTAGCTACAGTCCAATTTGCACAAATTTGTTTCATGTGACTTCCCATTTTGTAATCATAGGGTACCCAGGGACAATATATATGGTTTTAGACTTCACACTAGCAGTTAAATAACAGTCTGTACTTTAGTTCTCTGTCCCCACCTCTGCTCTAACTGTATGATACTGAATAAAGTGAATCTTCTTTTTCACTTGTTTTCCGTTGTCTGTTTCTGCCTCCAGAATAGTATTTTGACAACACAGCTGTGTTACCATGAAAAGATATATGTGGTTAAATATAATACTTGACATTTACATGCCTCTTTCCTTTCTTAAATCTCAAAGGGAACTATGAAGAAGTGTAAATACTCCCATTGTCATTTTATACACTGAGAAGGCAAGATACAGTCTGAGGGAGAAGTAAGAACAGGACCAAGCCTGCTTATCTCTATGCATGAGCTTGTCATTTTAGACCAAGTACATTTTGGTTTTACGGGAAAAAAAAAAAGTCATGTATTTGAGGTTCTACTATGCAATGTGTGAAATTGCATCTAGTGATGTGCCTCATTAAGAGTTTCTTCTTTGCAGAAATAGCCCATCTAAAAACTCTTATTGCCCTGTACAGTCTGCTTAGAGAATTTCTGCTGTGTTTTCCCTGCATAAATAAGAAAGGAGGTTATTTTCATCTCTTGGTTTCAGACTAAATTGCTGATAGCAGTCAAAAAGCTTTATTTCTTTTTTGGGGGGAAAGGGGGGGAAGAATGATGGAGTAGAACAACCTTTGCTGAGAAAAGCATGGAAGAAGCTTGTATCTCCTAGACTAATCCTATAACCTTTTGGCTGTAGAACTGAATATATTTATGAGTGGATATGTGATTTGTGCTTCAAGTAAAAAGAAAGATGATAGAGACGAATTAGGTCATCCAGTCCATTTGATCATCAAGTAAGCTGCAGTAGCAATTTTTCGATAGAGAGCAAAATTGTATTAAAATGATAAGAATAGAATTAACAGGGATCACAGAATAAAGAAATAATTACAAAGGAGATGATTTTTGGGAGACTAAGTATAAATAAAAATCTTAAGTTGTGAATAAAAAATAGCTTATTTTGAAATAGAAGCTCCCAATTTAATTTTGGGTGCTCAAATATGAAACAGCGCTAGAGAATTACATCAGAAACAGCAGTTCCACTAGCAGGCAATTAACCACAGTTAGGATCAGGAACAGGTGGTCAGGAGACTGCATATTAAGATCTTCTTTGGTATGAAATCAAAATTTGATTTAATTACTGGCATGACTAGAGCTACTTCAGGTCACATAAGGGTTTCCAGTTGCACATCTTGTTTTCTGTTTTCATAGACCTGTTTCATTATTTGCAGAGTGAGACTAATGCAAGCTTCTTTCAGGCAACATTGTGGGTTTTGCAAAATAAATACAATGCTCTTCTTCTTGTTCTGGTTTCTATTACAGCTCTGTTGTGGCACTGCTCAGAAATATTTCACTCTCGGGAAAAAATGGCAAAAATAAAAACTGAAAATAAATTTTAAGATATTTTATGTTTGAAGAGGAAAGTATTGGTGGTCTGAAGTACTTCGATTTGCAAAACAAGACTAAAGTGAATATCACATGGGATTTGTATCTAAACCACACATACCCCAATTTCTCAACATTGAAAAAGACAGGGACTAATTACTTTTCTTCATTCTCTGGAGCTTAAAGAGACAGCTGAGCTTCAAACAAACTTAATGAGGGAAGCAAACACTTCATTTAAAATTCTTGAACAGAATAAACTGGGTTTTGTTTATTACAGGTGTCATGGGTTCAGCAGCAGCAGTCATTTTTCTTTAAGCAGTAGCTGGTGTAGCACTGTGTTTTGGATTTTT
>JASSUY010028615.1:0-19561 GCA_032466535.1 Forpus xanthops | reverse complement strand
TTAGTTACTAAACTGTTCTTATCTCAACCTGTGGGAGTTGCATTCTTTTGATTCTCCTCCCCATTCCCCTGGGACTGTGGAAGAAAGAGGGGAGAGTGAATGAGCAGAACAGCTTGAGGGCCTTACACCACAACTGGATACAACGAGGAAGTTCTTTACTGTGAGGGTGTTGAAGCACTGGAATGGGTTTCCTGGGGAAGTTGTGAATGCTCCATCGCTGGTGGTGTTCAAGGCTAGGCTTGGACAGCCTTGGGTGACCTGGTTTAGTGGGATGTGTCCCTGCCTATGGCAGGGGGATTGGAACTAGATGACCTTAAGGTCCTTTCCAACCCTAACTATTCTATGATTCTATGATTTTACAGGCTTTTGAACATAGTCTTTATATAAGAAACAGTATCAAAGGCTGATATTTTACTGGGCAAAAATTATTGGGACTGCAAAGTAGAAGTATTTTAGAAAAGGTGCTTTTCAAGCATGAGACTGTTGGATTTTTTATTGCCTTTTTTAAAAATTTTCCAAATGTATGGAAAGGGGATTCATGGCTAAAAGATCTAAACATAAGTGACAGTTGAGTTGATGTTGGTTGCCAATTGTTAGCGCACACCTACTTCTTAGTGTTGGTTGCTATAATTTGTTATAACTATGAATGATTTACAAAGAATTCATATATTATTCAACACTGTATTTGATCTCTCTTTTATTTTTTATTTTTCTTAATAGTCTGTTCTTTAACCTAAAATAGTTGCTATTCTTTTCATTAATGTAATTTCTCCTGAGCAACTGAAATTACCTGAGTCTCTACTCTTTATAGTCAGGTAGAAGTAAAACTTCTGAGCTTTTTTTCAGTTTGAACCTATTATGAATGGTGTCCAAGGGAACCAGAAAGAATAATAAACAAGAATCAGATTTTACAGAAAGAAAATCTATAGTGTGTGCATAAGAATAATCATAAATTCGTTACATTGTGGTTCAGATTCAGTAATATTTTCATCAATGTCTTTATATTAGCGTTGAAATGGAAATCTACTTTGCATCTTATTTAACTGTGCCAGTTACTAGCTCCTTGCATCATCATAATACACAATAATAGAGGGAGACGATGAATTTGATCACTGATCTTCACTATTTCTGAGACATATAAGCTTACTCCAACACTGAGATTTAGCAGAAAACAGAACACAGGACTTCCCTCAAAGCAAGTGGGTAATACTAATGTTCTGGGCTTTCTCCATGCTTAATGAACCATATATTTTTGAACTGCAGATTAGAAGGGATGACTACATCTGGAGACGTTAAGTAAGTTTTCATTTCTGTAGTTATAAAATCTTCAAAGGTAAATGAGATAGTATTGGTTATTATTCTATATATTTTTAATAGGAAATAGTGCTACTACTACTTCAAAATTAAACTAAAGCAAAATTCACCATCCAAGCACCCTTAAATTTGGGGTGAGGAAGGAAGATTGGAGGAAAAACATTTTAGAATCCTCATAGGAAAATAATGCTCTACTGTTTCCTTAATGACACAATACCAAGACCTAAACAGTCTTTATCTGTCTGTCCTGATTCAGTCTGAAAATATAGCTGAGTTTGTTTTTCAGCCTTGCAGAAAACTGGCTCAAACACAATGCAGTAGTGTTGACCTCATTCTTTCCTTCTCAGCAATCTTTGCAGAAAGTAGGACTAACTCACTGCAACTAAGACCCCCAAATCCCACCTGTTACAGAAGGTGCAAAGGTCCAACTAGCAGGCACAGGGACACTTCCACATTTGTCAATAAATATTTAGCAAATTCAGAAAGAGCAATTTCAGCATCAAGGTCTGAAAAGATCCTGATGTGGTATGTCTCATTTAGTTTAGTGGTTTAGATTTATGTCTTCAGATCCAGGCTTGGATTTACTCAGAATATTCTGGAATGCCTATTTTTCTGTTTAAGAAAGCACTTTCTTTGCTTTTCACAATATGTTGTGAGAGTTCATGTTCACAGGTAAGACAAAAGGAACTCTCTCAAACAGGAGAAGAAAACAAACTCTGATGTCTTGGAATTTGCAGTAGTGCACTACAAGCAGGGCTGTCAAATAAAAGGGCAACAGCACTACCAACTCATATAAACAAACCAATTATTTCCCTCTTTGAAATAAAACAGTAAGACAGAATGTTAGATTTATTTCTCACTGGCCTAAGCAAGATAAAAAGGATTTTTTTTTTCTTTCCCAATTCTCCTGTAAAATAAAACATTGGTATTTTCTGTGACAATTGTCAAAGGGAGAGCCCTGCCCAGCATTTTTCCCTGACCATCTAATAATCTCTTTTGGAAAAACTGACAGACACCATTAATGCAGCTTATGTATCACTCTGGTCAGTGAAGAGATGCTGTCAGCTCACAAATTTCTGCTGATATCCATTACATATTTGATTTTGCCATAAAAGTCCAGAGGAGAGAAGTACCAAGGACAGGGAAAAGGATATTTGAGTTGGAGATTAAGTCAGTAAACTGGACATATATAAATGGTGCAAAGTGGTGAGTGAGCTGGCTGCTGTCATTGTGAGTCCACTATCACCTTTCAGAAATTGTGATGATGACCAGGGTAATTCTCCAGTAACTTGAAAAAAACAAGTATTTGAGTTTGTGGAGAGAGAAATTTTGGATGCGTACTGGGCTGCACTGATGAAGGCAAAAGCTCCAGCAGGTTATTCATCTCTCTTCAGCACTTGGGAGGAGCCCTGTTGGAGTACTGTGTCCAGATTAGGGCTCATAGCACAAGTGAGATACCAATAAATTAGGGAGAGTTTAATGGAAGCCTGCTAAGGGGTCTGGAGCACTTGAAAGGGCAGGAGACTAATGTAGATTTCATGGAACTATGAAATTTTTAGTTAGGTACAGAAGTATATTAAAATCACTGCATTCGATCAACTTTGGTAACCTTTCAGAATAATTGTTAGGAAACCTGTACCACAGGTATGCTTTGAAGTATGCAGGTGCTATCTAAATAATTATACAGAAAATGGATTCACTCAGCTCTAACTCAAAAGTCAGAATCCTGTGGCACATCAGGACAATGACAGAAGAGGATTAGGACTTCCTCAAAGAACTTCCTAAGCAGAAATGTGTATGGTTGAAGTCTTCCTGCTAAACAGTTTCAGTGGTATCTGCTGTTACATCTGCTACCACCATGGATCACTGGGTCTGTATATAGCAGTGTCTGAAGCAAATGGTATGCTTACAAAATGAGTGGTGTGGGTAGGGTGCTGCAATTTTTAATTTTCAATCTCAGAGCATGGAATGTCATCAATGCAGTTGTTGCTGGCATTATAAAGAAATGGCCTGTGATTCTGACCTAAATCTACCCCTTTCTTTAAACTATGCAAAATGCTGCAACTATGTATGAGTTGCAACATATACAAATCATGTTCCATATGAGTTACTAGTTGAAACCTCAGATAGTATAAACTGCCCTTGATTTAATTAAATCAGTAATCTATGTTGATATATCACACCTATTTTTTATTTTCTCTGTAGTGATATAATATGTTCAATGAAAAACACCTAAAGGTAAACCTGAATTCCTTAAAAGCCAAGCAAGTTTCTTAACTGAAATTATGTACAGTTTTAAATGAGTCTAGCTTCAGTGTTTGTCAATGGAGTTGTCTTTTGAGATGTTCAAGTTTGAAACTTCAACCAAAATTTGGGAGAAATGCATCTTTTTGGATTAAAAACAATAATCTGAGCCAAACCCGCGAAACTGCATGATCTGCAAGTTACTTTTATCCCCAATGTGTTGCATTTTTAATGTCAAGATCATTGCTTGTTTGTTTAATTGTCTTTGAGAAAGCTCTTACATAGCAAACAGCCAAAAGATTGCCTGCTCATTTAAAATAGGAAAACTGAGAGTGTTCTTTAGCTTGAGATGTTTCCTTGCAACACAGTGACTCCTTTTGAGGCGTGTAGCTTTGTGAATTAAGGGTCTGGACATTGTCCATGGGTGTGTTTATTTGCCATGCATCATTAATATTGTCTGAATATACCGAAATTTTGATGCATCTTACTTAATTTGTGTTGCTTGCAGCCTTTTTGCCCTTACACTTTTTCTTCGGTTGGTTGGTTTTTTTTTTTTTTTTGTGTAAATAACATTATTTGTCAATATATAACTTCATAATTAGGTTGTCATTAGAGATGAGAAGCAGAATTCTTTTCATATGTGCTCAGAGTACTGCATGTCGTACACTGAAGAAATCATACTATTTTCCCCTCTATGGAAGCTTTTTCTCATTTTTACAGGCAGACACAGAAGTTTCCTGAAGGCTTTCATCTCCTAATTTCTGTCTAATGGCTCAGACTACAGATGAATTGATAATCACAAAAAAGAGATAATGCAGAACATAGAAACGTTGTTTCTAAACCAAACCCCAGTAACAAACACTTCTAATCTCCTGTTAATCCCACCCCCATCTTCCTTTGTTTTACACTGGAAATACATGCAGATACTTACTTGCTATGACAAAGGGAAAAAAAAACAAGCTACTAACAGTCCTAAAGTCCAAAATAACAGTCAAATCTGGTAAACAGACTGCTGACCCAAGGAAAGTAAGTAAGAATGCGAACACTGTTAAAACCTGTGCCCGTACTGGAGATGGCAGGGAGGTTGGAACTAGACGATTTTAAGGTCCTTTCCAACCCTAGCTATTCTATGATTCTGTGAGTAAGTGCAATTGAAATTACAGACTATATGTTGCATTTTAGGTGTTTATTACCACAGAATGTGCTATCTTTCTGCTACAGAGTCCCATTATAAAGAGCCTTGCATTTTCTACCATCTTAGTGAACTGAGAAAAAGCAAACCAGCTTTTTGACCTGGAAAGCCAATTCCATTTCTTAGATGTTGCAAAGGAGTATGCATCTTTCCTAAATTGTATACTCAAAACAAAATACAGTATGGTGTGCACTAGCCTTACAACTCACAAAGAAAGATCAAGGTTTACTTAAGGAGATGTTCAGGCAAGTATAAAAGTTTCTAAGATGTCCTCCAGGATTAAAATGAGCATTGCCAGGAGATTACTAACACTTATAAGATGATGCAAGAACATTAATTTCTGCACAAAAAAATCTCAAGTTTTTCGGATGCTACCATATAGCAAAGGAAAAGGAAATTCTTAACAACAGGGAGTTAAGATTCATGGTCATTGACTCAAATCCAAACATTTCAGGTTTAACCAATTCACTATTACTTATACAAAATATTCAAGTTTCAAAATTTATATGTATATATGAAATTTCTATAAAATATTATGTGATAATAAGAACTTCTATTTAAGTTGCCTGCTGTGCTTCATGTTTTTATAATTATACTGTAACATATTTTCTTGCTAATAGCCATAGAATTTGTTTTGTGAGGTTCTTGCTGGGAGTTATTATGAACCACTCAATATCAGAGAAAGCAGAGATTCAGAATATGTTGCCTGCATATTGTCATCAATCTTTTAATAAAGTTTTTATTGCATTGAGGCTATTTATTTGATTAATATACTCTAGGTCTTGGTATAAATTTTCTTTCTAGGCAATATGCTCACTTATCCTTTGCCATTTTCTTTTTTCAATTTTAAAGTTTTCTTTGCCTTAGTTCAGAGAAACTTCAGACATTTATGTATGATATCAGTGCACTGTGAAATCAAATTAATCTAGTTTTGAGAGTGAGCAAATGCTCTGACCCACATGGCGTTACAAAGGCATAATGAAATTGTAAAATTACAAAAGAAAAAAGTAAAAAACAACAAGGGAAAGGCACAGGGAATTTGCACAGCTTCTTCAGAAAACCTCTTACTAAACTGGAGAACAGCTTATCATTTTTTGTTTGTGGTGTTTTTGTTTTTTTTTTTTGTTTTTTTTTTTCAGATTTTCTTTATGGCTGGGAGATAATGCCATACATTTATTTCAAATCATTGCAAATCTGATTTAATGGTTTTGTGATATGTGCATTTTATGTGACCATGCTTGACACTGACATGAAAATATTTTCTTGTTAGTTTTTTACAAACCGAATTTTGTGTCATGTCAGTCCTTGTAACATCATTAAAAATGTGTAAAATAAGCCAGAACCTTTTACAGTCTTTTATGGATGTTTGGAACTGGGAAATGAGATATGACCTGGATAATAGACAGCAGAATTCAACAGAGGTAGCAGAGTTGAAGATGCCTATTTGAAAGAAAATTAAAACATTTCCATGACACATATTACCTTTTAAGAAAAGATTAATTTTGCCTTTGAGTAAGTCAGCATAAACTCGTGGACACAAAGAAAGGTCTGTGGCACTATGGCTGTTAACCAAAACCTGTCAATATTAGGAGCTTCAACCTTTTGCTTTCTTTGCCTTTTAGATGGAAGGGTGATTTTAAAAACAACAAAAAACATTGTCTATATTTTATTTTATAATTGCATTACTATTTTAACACAGATGCTAGAGGCTCATTACTTCAGATTTTGTACTAGGTACACCGATTATACACTAATTCATTTATGCAATTGCTGCAAATCAAGTTTCTCTGGTTTTGTGTTGTAAGTATTCTAAACAAGCTACATAACAGTATCAGAGTTGCTTAGATCCATGTCCTCCAGAAACTATTTGGAAGCATGACTCAGTTAAGAAGTCCTCTTTCTTATCTCGGATATTCAGGACTCATCCTGAGTTTTACACACCTCTATTCTAGAAGCACTGGCTTAAGTTTGCAGTTAGGTGATGAAAGCTCTGATTTAGTAGAAATGGGGAATTAATGTTTAGCTAGAAAATACATTCTGAAGCAAAGCAAAGGCAGCTTATTGATTTTAATTCTAATACTGTTTTTCTAGACCCTCTTTCTTGTTTTAGCGTTCATTTCCTGCTTAAAGGATTCTGTATTACTTTAGATGCTTGCAATAATTATCATCATCTTTGATCCCTGAAAAAGTTCTCTCAAGAAAATCTGGTAAATCAAATTTGTAGCTTTAAAATCCACAATCTACAGGCATTATAAGATGCAGAAAGGAATAGAAAAATAGATGCTTTCTCATTACCAGGTGAGCAGTGAGCTTTCTAAGATGTAGGCACTTCCTACACAAGCTTTCTGAGTTTTCAATATTCTAATGCCATATTGATTCAGGTACTTCAGCACCATTGCAGTTCTTACCTTTATGCTCACTATAACAGGGCCATCTCATTATGAACTAGTTAATTTAAACATAAAGCCTGCCTGCTGGACATAAATCTTGGCTTTGTCCACTATTTCTCTGTTTTAATCTTTATAACACAGGTTTTTGTTTTTTTTTCCCTGATGGCTTCACATCTCAGGATTAACTCTGGCTGCAATTTTAATAATTATTTTAAATAGCTGTGCAGTCTAACTCAAAACCCCAGGTCTAATTATGCCATGGAATTTCCTCTCTTAAAAAAGTCAGATCCAGGTTTATGAAAGGCTCGATATGGCTGAAAAATGCCTGCTAGAGATGGCTTGTGCTTGTTGTGTGTAATGCTCTCCCTCCCTCGTATGGCAATACCGTAGATACATTTCTAATTCACCTGCTGACATACTGATGATGATAATGATCTTTAGACCAAGAAATCTTGATTACAAATTGCCTCCAGTTCAGTAAAGGACCTTTTCAGATAACTCACCATACCTTTGTGTGTTGTGTTAGAAATGGGGGTTTGCTGTCATTCTAGCTACTGCTACGGCTTTTACTAGTATGGAATAACCTCTGCTGCTGCACAGACTAAAAGTGCAGCACTTAACATTTCTCATTTGTCATGGACCGCCATTTTTTGTCCTTTGAAAAAAAATGCATGCTGTTAGTCTTTGATCCTACAAACTCTCAAAAATCGGCTACTCCAGGGTTTTAAGGCCTTTAAGGGTAAGCAGGTTGATAGAGGATTAGCACATAGATATGGATTTTCTGTGTTCTGAGGCTTATCTTTATTATTCCGTATTGCGCAGCAAGGGAAAATGCCTGGGAAAGATCCAATCAGGTTAGGACTGAGATGTGGGTGCCAGGACAGAGGAACAAAGAGGGGATCTGTCAAGAGATACACCAGCTTCAGTGAAAATGTCTGTCATAAGCAGCCTGGGTAGAGCCAGTGCTTGCAAACTTTATTAAAATATTAATAATTTTATTTTTTGTAGTGGAAAATAAGAATCATAAAAATATGGGCATACAATTACTTTAGATGCATGAATGCTCTGTGGAGAGTTTGCAAAATAAGAAGTCCTTGGATATTGCAGCTCCAGGAAGCATCCATTTTGAGATACATTCTTCAGTTTTTCCTATGGTTTGGAAGCCTGTTATTCATTCTCATGAATTCACTTTCTTCCCTTCTTACTGAGCTCAGTTCAAGGATTATTTTCTTTTTTTAATGTATCTTAAAAATCATTTAACATATTTATTGCTTTCTCTTTCATTATTGAGACACAATGGAGGAAAAGATAGCAGAACCACCAGAAATGTAATCTAATTTTATTTTATCAAAGTATCAATTAGAAATAATTTTCTTTCCAGCATCACTTCCTTCTTTTTTTTAAAGCATGTAAAACATTTTCTGTGTGTATTCTTATAATCTGAATTCCTGAGTCTGATTCAGTGTTCATTTTATATGCCAGGATTTTGTATAAGAATTCTATATATAATCAGTGTCATGGGTTTTTTATTCCTATCACGATTGAAGGACTTGATGCAAAATGAATTTTAATACAGTTCTTCAAAGCAAATAATATTGCATTAGTTGATATGTAACTTGCTACATCAGTTGTGATTTTATGTAGAAAGACTAGTGAGCAGTGACGCAGTACCTCTACTCACACTCACCTGTACCATATTCATACTAGATGTGTGGTAAATTAATCTGTGCAGTTTTTTCCACTAACAGACAATGATTACTCCAAAGTCATTATGATTTCTGCCTTTTGCTGACATTTATTGTAGTCTCAGTGACATGCTATTACCCTTGTCACAATTTGGTGTAAAACAACTCTCATTCAAACACCATCATTACCCTTGGGCTAGACTTGCATTCAGCATGTGTCAGTAAAGGGGCAGGAGGTCAAATCACAGTAAATTAGCTGTCCTCTGTGAAGAAATAACTCACCTCATAATTTACCTCGGAACAACTGTCTAACATTTCCACTTTTGTAAAGTTAGGTTCTGTTTAGCTTATATTCTGAAAGTCCTGCTTGCAAAACATTGTTTCACATTTCATGGTTTTCCCCAAATATCAATTTGTGCACACTGATAACCGAGTGACATTATCTGAATGCGCAGTATTTCAGTCTCAGCAGCAACTCTGAAACCCAGAGCTTGAACTGCATTTTACTTTTCTTCTTCCACCAGTGGTACAGTGTGAAATTTTGTTTGGTAAAATACAGTCCTCTGTTTTTACAAATAATCTGTTCAAGTTAGATATAAGGAAGAAGTTCCTTACTGTGAGGGTGGTGAGGCAATGGAACAGGTTGCCCAAAGCAGTGGTAAATTCTCCGTCCCTGGTGGTGTTCAAGGCCAGGTTAGACAGAGCTTTGCGTGACATGGTTTAATGTGAGGTGTTCCTGCCCATGGCAGGGGGGATTAGAACTAGACGATCTCAAGGTCCTTTCCAACATCAACTATTCTATGATTCTATGTTAGAATTTCATGCACTTAATTAAGTAGCCTTCCTGAAATATGTACACATCTAAACTGATGGGTCACTGCCTAGCTCATAAGGCTGTTTATATGGTGTGGCCATAGCTGTGTCTCAGAGTCTTTCTCTGAAATACTTTGGTGATAGTTCAAACAAAAGAACTCTTCCCTTTCACAGGTCTTCAGTACATGACATAATTTCTTGCTTGGTGGCATGGTTTCCTGATGGATTAGAGTCTCCTGAAGTTAGAAAATGCTCTTGAATGGCAAAGTATACTTGTTCCTATATGGGGAGATACTTGAAATGATTATGTTCAGTGATGACATTATGGCTGGGTCCTGGATCTGGTGTTTCAGTCCTTATCTCATCCCTTGGGACTGTTGCTGATGTGTGAGTTGGGAGTGCTCACAAGAGGAGTTTTCCAGATGTACCTGTCCTCTCACCCTCTTGCACAGTCTCATAGTCAGTGATCGCAGCCAGCGCTGGGTGAAAGCACATATAAATAGAAGGGGTAATAATTTCCTGCCAGTTCTCTGCTATCAGCCTTGCTCCCGCAGATACTGAAAGGCAAACACCTTATGTGGTTTTAATTCTCTGAACTAGCCTGGTCTTACATTCACTGAGCAAGATATCGAAGTACTGGAGCATTATATTGCAAAACGTGTGGCCTTACCTCCTTTGGACATCTTTTAAAGGAAAAAGAGTATGCTTTGCTAAGTTTTCTACAAGGACAGCTAAAGCATTCTCAGTAGAGGAAGCCCTTCTGAATCCTTGACTGACACAGGTTTCTGATCTCCCAATGACCTGCACAATGTCTCAGCTTTGGCCAAGACCTGGCTAAAGACATGTCTTTGTTCAGAAACTCCTCCTGATTCTTGTCTCTTTTCCTGTGCTACTCTTTCATATTACTTTCTGTTCCACAGCTGTATAGATAAAGGATAAATGAACTGTCGAATGAATCTGGGAGCCAGAATCTTCCTTCATATGAACCATGACAACAGTTTGTGCATACTTAAGTCACTTTTTAATACTATAATTAAAAGGATACTTTTTCAGGTTTGACTTTTCAGCACTTACCTTTCAATGCATAATGACTTTTCTCAGAGTTATTAGAAGCAAAGTAAATCTAGGGAAAGATAGTGAATTCCCCTGACAAGAGCCACATCCTCATTCCCTGATGTCATGGGTTCAGGAGCAGCAGTCATTTTTCTTTAAGTAGTAGCTGGTGTAGCACTGTGTTTTGGATTTTTCGGCTTGGGAACAGTGCTGATAACACCAGTGTTTATAGTTATGGCTTAGAATGTTTAGGCCGGCCAAGGACTTGCTGAGTTGCATGCTCTGCCAGGGAGGAGGGGAGCCTGTAAGAAGCCGAGCGGAAGCAGAGACAGGGCACCTGACCCAAACTGACCCAAGAAGTATTCCATGCCATAGCACGTCATGTCCGGGATGTAGAGACACAGGAGGGAGACCCGAAAAAAGATCGTGATGGTGGTGCAGGGGGGTGCATGGCGTGGCTGGGATTTGGTATGAGGTGATGGGGTGCACTGTGTAGTCGAGCTTGGTAACAAGTCAACAGTTCTTTGAGGGGCCTCAAACCACGACACCTGACTTAGTCTCTTTCCCTATGAAATTAAAATAAGACAAAAATCCAGGTTGTTTATAAAAAATATTGCACCTCATCCAAAAACTTTACAAGTTTCATTCCAGGTTTCACCCTCATATAAATTAGTTTGATCTAAAAATAAACTGATGAGTCACAGAGATTTGGAAATCAGGGTTCACAGTGGAACCGGCCAGCTTTTCTGCAGTGTTTTTAATCAGAATTAACTGTTGTCAGCTGTGTGATCCATGTTGGTCTTGAATTACAAGCTGATTGTAGATGTGGTTATTGTAGCTATTTTGGAGGCATAAATAGTTGGGTGTAATTAGAGATCTGCAGGTAAGGGTAGATTTTGTGTTCATTGGAAGGACTTAGCAGAGATTCACGTAGTGTGACAAGATTTTGTTAATTAGGATAAGCGGCTTTTATTCTCTGTATAATTGTCTCTGCATGAAAATCTAGAGTTTCAAACCTGGCTGGCTGTAGAAATGTACATGGCCATGTTGATGGGCACTGAGGCATTAACTTTTGTCCTGTTGTAACAGATAAAGTCATGCACTTTACTTGTAAGAGAGAATCAACAACATACTTTCCTGATGCAGAACAGTGAGCTAACAAAGTTCGGTGGTAATTATGACAGTGGTTTAACGAGATTCAGTGTCAATGTACACTTGATGACTTAGAGAGGTCAGGGTCAGTAAAAAACTGTCAGGAAGATCTTAATCTTTTTTCATGAGGTTCAGAGAGGACCTCCTTGCTTTCTGAGCATTTTGACTGGAGACAATTCTAGGCACGGCTCTATCCACTTCCAGTGTCAGACTTGGTCAGCAGTTTGTATCTGAAGGATTATGTGCATAATCTGTCCTTTATATCACCTGTATATCCTTATCTTAGATTTCAAAGTTTAGCATGCTGTTAATCACTGGGAATCTGTTGCTGTGAGGAATCCCTCTGCCTCGATGAGTAACCTTAAGAGGAGTCCCTGCTCAAAGGGACATCCTGTTGTGCAGTCTGCTGCCATGCAAGAGAGCTCAACAGAGTCCAAGCTGTCCACTATTTCTGGAGTAAGATGATTGACTAGTAGTTGTGTTTATGTATCAGCAGGATGTCTAGGTCACCATTCCAGATAGTGCTTGGCTACCATGTTGCCACCCATCCCCCAAAGTCCAGAGTAAACTGATTACAGTCATCACAAGCCCCACTGGTGGTTTTATAGGAGTAAAGCAGACACACAGATGTAGTGGGACCAAACATGCAGCAGTTAGCTAGGCTGTACTTGCTTATCTTTTTTCCTTTGCCCCCCAAGAAGACAGCTGCCTTAGGCACCTTTCTATTCTGATTAAGCCTTGAGTCGTTTCTGACTTCAGGGTACTGCATGCTGAGCATGCTGATTGTCGCTAGCTTACTTCAGAGGCTACTGACTCCTTTAGATCTTTTTCTGTGGTGTCTACCTCTCTTGTGTAGAGAGCCAAAGGAAATTCCACTGGAAGAGTGAATTGCCTGTAAGTTACAGATATATAACCTACAGTACTTTGATACATAACTTTCAAATAACTAAACTTTTATGGGAACTGTCCTACTTTTTATACTGACCTTGTTAGGAGTTTTTTCTAAAAGTTTTGTACTGTATCCCTGGAAGTGCTGTCAGAATATAAAATATTACTGCGATAATTATGTATATGCCAGCAGAAAACCAGAGTTTAAATGGCTGATGGTTCCTGTGCCTACGAGACAAGAAAGAACTACTGAACTGGGTAATAATACCAGAGTAACCACAAAAAATACAAAATACGTGGAGGTTTTCTGGACTAGGCAAAACTGAGCTGTCCTGTTTTGGTAATAGTCCTGTTGTGAGTGGGAGATTAAGCATCAAGATTCGCAGAAGTCCATTTCAATTCGACATTTCTTCTATCCACTCTATTATGGTTTCTTAGAGCACTACTAGTGGGTTTTCCTACTTTTTTTTCTGAAAGCACTAGTAGAAACACCAAAAAACTCATTAATTTCTAGGAAAGTAAATAGGAAAGACTTAATAAATATTTTAAATACAATATGGCAGGAAGAAGAATTCAAGACCTGTGAGGAAAAATATAAAAGAAGAATCTCAAAGGCAGGCTTGTGTTTAAGGACGAGCAGGATGACATGCTTTTGAGGAAGCTTAATTGGAATGAAAGGAGGTTGGATTCAGTCCTAAATGGGTGCCTAAACTCAGATGGATCAGTAAAGGAGCAGTTCAAAGCTTTACAGTTTGGATCATTCTTGCAGTAATAAAGGAAAATGCTTCAAGATAGAGGTTTACATATTTGAATAACAGTGGAGAGGAGACTTTTTTAAGCAGTTTGTTTAAATGCTAGGCAAAATTCCAGCCCTTGTATCTCAAGGAAATGAGGGTTACGTTCTTGCAAATACAAGCTTTCTGAAATTCACTGGCCTATGAAAAACAAGTTACCTGCCCAGGTTAATAGTGGATGCTAACAAGATCAAATCAATAAGTAGCACTATTCTTAGGAAGCACCAATTACTGAACTGAGCTCCTTCATTCTCACTATGTCCAGAAAATTGAAGAAAAACCAGGTTCCTGAGTATGATCTAAATTGAGCCTGAGCTTGTTCTTGATCATGAACAATGTCATGTCTGAATTTGAACAGAGCTGGTCTTGACTGACAGTATAAACTTAACTTACAGAATGGCTGGAAGCTTTAAAGTACCACTTATTATTGCCTGTAATCAAACAGCGCCATCTCACCCTTAATGAGGTTATGGTAGGAGAATGAGATAGGCTTGTGTAAATGTATCAGGGGAAAATCAGTACCACAATAAAGTAGGTCCATTAATGAATGAGATGGAGAATTAAATTACTAATGACTTTGAAATGGCTGAGATAAAAAAAAATCTGTGCCAAAGCTGCCTTTAACAAGAGAAATAGGTCAATTAGGAGTGTTGGAAAAAATAAAAAAACCACAAAACTGTGAACTCACTGTGAAAGAACGGCTAAGGAAACAAATTTTTAAAGATGATTGTTGCCATCCAATGAAATAGTATACTCTCTAGTGCACCTGCAGTACTAAAATACCTCTTATCCTCTGCACTGGTTAATACTGGGACTATAATTCCAAACTCAATTTAAACTGTTAATCCTATCAAAAGAAATCACTCAACCCTTCCTTGACCTCTAGATTGCCTCACTCTCTCATGTTTTTCCCTCTCGCTGTTTTGACAGAAGTGTTTGCACTGTCTTACAGCTAACTGGATTTTTGTTTTTCCGCAAAGGCAAATAATTTCTATGGAGTAATGAGATTTATTAGCCTAAGCAGAGGTAACTCAGTGGTATTACTTCCATTAAACAAACTAATTTGTCAGCTCAGGTGTGTCATTCATGTCAGCATTCATTGTGATGTTTAGATTTACTCTAAATAGATGCTAAAATAAAGACTTTTCCGTGGCTCTAGAGCTGGCACTCACAGCCGTCTTTGATCTTACCAGTTTTTCTTCTATGTGTTTGCTCTGTCATGTCTTTCATTCTCTCATTTTCTACTCAGATCATTAAATCCTACCTGAGTAATCTTCCCAGTCACACTCTCCTACCTTTCATACGCCACTTTTAACTCTCTTCTTTTTGAGGAAAAAGGTACATCAGGAAGGCTCATTTGGAAATGGAGTGGCCATCTTTTTCATCATATTTTTCATACTAATAAAAATACAAAGTGCATTAGGCTAATGTGATCTTGAAACAATCACCCTGAGAGGCATGAAATGTCTGCCTTTACTGACAGTTTCCTGTTGAAATATCAAGGTATTTAATGCTTTTAAGGGTCGGTAATTTCACAGAATCATTTTGCTGATAGATTATTCTATAATCTTCAGGTTTTGATGCTGAAAGACCAAACTATTATCTATTCAAATGCAAATGCTTTCAAGCTGTTTTTCTGGTAATTATATTAGTTCTATTGTTTGTTGTAAACAAAATAATCTGAATGATGAAAACCAGAAATGTTAAGTCCAACACAGACAATGATACTTCTCTACAGTAGAACCAAAAATGGAACAAATGTTAATCTTATTGCAGTATTTATCAGCATGTTGAACTCAAGGTTTTTAATTTACAAGAATCTTTCACACTATTCTAATTCTGCCACAGAGATGTTCCAGTGAAATCAGGGTATCATGAATCAGAAGCAGAGAATGATCTTTGCTAGAAGATACGCAAAGAAACCAATAACCAGCCGTGGAGAGACTCATTTTTCTGTCTCCCAGAACATTTGTTTTGTTTCTAAGACACTTTCTGAGCCATATTCATTAGCCATTCCTCATCTGGCATTCCTGTCTCATTTCACTTCCCCCAGAAGCTCTATTATTTCACATGAAGAAATAGTTGCTGGTTAGGGAGAGAAAGATGACAGACCACAAACATTGCCGAGGTATTGGCTGAGGATGCCGGATGGTGAGGAGCCCTTCCCTTGGAAACTCAGTGATGGATAAAAGGACAAACACAGTATCGAATACTGAGAATTTGATGGGACCAGAGTGGGAAAATAAACGGTTTTCCACCTGATTTAGAAATAGTGTGATGCTCAGCATATGAAATTCAGCAACTTTCTTGTGAATTCAAAGCTCTTGTGCACTGCATTTGTTGAATATTCAGACAACCTATAAAAAATAGCTTGAATATCCCAAATTGAGAATGGCACCTAGATATGTCATTAATAAAACATTTTGCATCTGATGCAAGGTTTAATAAAATCTAACAAATGACAGAGAATGATCAGTAAAAGGTCAGACAGAAACTTGGAAAATGTTAAACACATTATTTTGGCTTCTCATTTGCATTAAGAGTTCTGTGAATTTACATTCCTCTTTACAATTGCTTTACATTAAAGTGATGGCGTAAAGAAGCCTTATTAGAAATGAAAAAATGACATATACTCTATAACTTACTGTTGAAAATATTGCTAAGATAATGATGCCAGGGAAGGTAGTCTGAAGAAAATGATAATTAGATCTTTACTGGATCTGACACAAATCTAAGAAACATGTGGGTTTATAAAAATGAGGCTCCTGAATTTGACTGGAGCACTTTGATATTCTCCTTGAAAAAATGAAGATGAGTAAAATATTCCTAGGAAATATCCCTAAATACCTGAACTCAGGTCAGCACTGAAATATGTAATTCGTATCTGACTCTTCTGTCAAATTTACCTCTTCAGAAGAATCATGTTGTGTCACATGCACCCCCTTAGTCATATTATGTTATGTTTTGGAACTATGGAAATACTCTGTTCAATGAAGCAAGAGTAAATCATGTTAAAACAAAGTGAAAGTACTGATTACAAAGTTTTGAAAGAATTAAATTTACCCTGCAACTCTCATTCTGAAGGAAGATTGTTATGGAATATTATGGAACATATATACGAAGGAATATTCAGAATTTTTCTTTCCATATGTACTGAAACATTTGGCAGAAACTTTGATTACATATATGTTATAAATATGTTACTTATATGCTGTTGAAAATTCATGATTTTTATTTCTTTAGCAGCCTTGATAGCAGGCACAGTTAAAAAAAATTGTCAGAATGAAAATGAATTTTAATTTTATGTTTAGTTAGTTTTCAAAGATGAGTGGTAGGAATACCACACACACAGCTCAAGTGTACTCATCCATGCTCATGCTAATGATGTGTATTACTAAAACCATGCTGTTTTCTGGTAAAAGTATCTGCCTATTAAGTTTCCTTAGTACTAGTTCATGCATACAATGATTTGTACTAAATGCTCATCCTCATTTGTGCTTCTTTGAAGATCTAATATGGTAAAGATATGCTAACATCACAAATGTTTCTTTGTTGAAATGTGAGAAGAAATTAATGTAAATTCATTTATTTATGTTGGTATATATTCAGACATGAGAAAGAATTCCTTGCTAAAATTCCTTTTTTTTTTTTTTTTTAATTGTTCACATATTGCACAACTATTGAAGTGAAAAGCATGGGTTTTTTTTCTGAAAGTCTTTTTTTCCTCAGATAACAAATTCAAGTTTTATACTCTTACACATTGAAATGTGTAAGATAAAAAAATAAACTCTGTGAATCTCCGTGATGTATCTGTATAATTTTTGAAAATACAGAGATTTCAATATTAATTTTACTATCCAGCATTATTTGTTGTCACAATGCCCTGTACATGATATCAGCATATCATAACCCACAATACAGAAATGAATTTATACTTCTGCTTTGTTTTTACTAGTTCTACTATTTTGCATACATATTTGAAAAGTCTTACTCTTTTCAGCTCAGTTTCACTTGAATCCCTGCTCATTCACACCATGTACCTTTGCAAGCCTGACTTTTGAAATCCATCCAGTAATGATTTAAAACTGAATTGAAAAAGCCTGTAATTGATTGCAATCATGAAGTGCAGATGTGTACATGAAACAAACAAAAAAATAATCCTACAAAAAAGTGATTTAAAATTTAATCTAGAGCTAGAACCATTTTTGTTATAATAAAATTTATTTATTTAATAAGCAACAATACAAACTTTTTCTTGTAATTCAAATGCATTAATATTGTGTTGCAAAATATGAAACAAAAATAAGTATAATACAGAGCGGATAGAGTGTACAGCTTGAGGCATCTAGATATGGTTGTCCACATGCAAATATCTGTATGTGCTAGTCCTGTGCATGTTGTGTACTGCCAAGTATTGCAGGTAGTAAAGGGTGACTTCAGGCATCTGAAGTTCAACCATTTCTATAGATTCTTCTGTATTGAAGTATTTTTTACTATAAACTACAGCATTACTTTTAATGTCTTTGTCTGCAAAATAAACCCACGATCTCTCATCGTTTGAAATGAATTTCAGCTATATCTGAAAGTTAACTCTAAATTAATACATTGTAAGTGTCTCTGGCTCTCTTCAGCCTTTTCATTATGTTTCCTAGGAGTCTGTACATTCTGCGGGTCTAGTTTACTCCAAGGGAATTGTGGATCTCCTTATAATGCTCTCTGTAAGGAGTAAAGCTGAAGGAAGTAGCAATCATACATAGTTTCTTATGGCATGTCCTCAGACATCATAATTTTTGGTAAGCTTGGCATTCCTCAACTATCCTTTGTTTACATTTGGTCAGACTTTATGTTTTGTCCTCCTTTGTTCTCAGGCAGGCCAGATGTGGTAGACATGTATCTATACCGGTAAACTATGATGTCCAAAAGGTAGGCTTTGACACAGGACCCGGATTTGGTCTCTGTGTTAGAGCACTCCACAAGGCAGTTTTGGTCTGCTTCAACTAGCATACTCCAAATTAAATTATATCTAAAGGAAGTAGCTCTAAGTAGTGTAAATGTGCCAGTTGGTATCAGTTGTTTTCGAGCCAAGAGTTAGTTCATGGCCCTCTTTGATAGCGTAGCACATAACCAGTAATTCTGACCTTTTCTGAAATGCCGTCTTTTTTCGTCTAGGACAGTCCTTCTGAGCTTTGCTACGCAATTCATTGTAGCAAAGCCTTTCTACACAATGCAGCTGTCTGAGTAACACTTTTGCTGAGAGTCTCACTAGTACAGCATCTACTGTCTACCGCATCATGAAATGGTTCACAGGTACCAGATCTGACAGTAACTGGAAAGCCACAGCACAGTGGTATGAAGACTATGTCCTGAGATTTGGGTGCAGTGTGAATTTGTATACACACATATGTAATTGGATCTGAAGCAGTTTGTGCCTGACTGAGGTGTGTCACCTCTGTGTTATCATAATGGTGCTGGGTATGCTCTTCAGTGATGCGCCCACAACCTCATTTTTCAATTTCTAATGTAATTGAAGCACATGGTTACATTAGTGGCAGAGTCTAGCTCCATAGTCCTAATCCATATTCCCTTGGGTTTGGAGATAAAGTAGGTGGAATCAATTTAGATTAATCTTCAGCTGCTAAGTGCATGTGGCTCAAAACAGTATATATAAATAACTGCCTCTGGTGGAGAAAGAAGCTCTTATAATTGCTATTTGTCTGACCCATTGAATAGCAACCATAAACTTCTTTGTTATTATGGCACTTAAAATATTTACCCTGACACTTCTTCAAGGGGGGATGGCACCCCTCTCTTTTGAGCTCATCAATGCAGGGTATGGTTACTTGAAAGATTCATAAAATAGTATTTCATTCCTCAGGCCCAGATTTAATTTAGTTTTGTTTGGAACCCAAGACAATTAACTCTGTAATCAATCTATTTTAGAGAAAATGCTTTCAGCTGCAGGCAGCTTTTTCTGTTTCAGATACAATAGCTGTAGTTAATTATCCAGTCAAAAATAATTCTATTTAGTCGGGGGGG